>CAKNEX010000017.1:0-232452 GCA_930367185.1 Myathropa florea
TTTAAAATGTTCGTAATGAATGCCTCTACAAATCTTGTTATGGTCAAAACCACGCCAGACTTACCGTTTTTGAGAAAAAATATGTGCATCGCACAATAACATACATATTTTCAGCTAAAAGTATGGCATAATTTGGTTTATTTTCATTTTCTCGGAAACTAGTAGGCCTAGAATTAAGATTTTTGGTTTAAAATGTTCGTAATGAATGCCTCTACAAATCTTGTTATGGTCAAAACCACGCCAGACTTACCGTTTTTGAGAAAAAATATGTGCATCGCACAATAACATACATATTTTCAGCTAAAAGTATGGCATAATTTGGTTTATTTTCATTTTCTCGGAAACTAGTAGGCCTAGAATTAAGATTTTTGGTTTAAAATGTTCGTAATGAATGCCTCTACAAATCTTGTTATGGTCAAAACCACGCCAGACTTACCGTTTTTGAGAAAAAATATGTGCAACGCACAATAACATACATATTTTTACATATTTTCAGCTAAAAGTATGGCATAATTTGGTTTATTTTCATTTTCTCGGAAACTAGTAGGCCTAGAATTAAGATTTTTGGTTTAAAATGTTCGTAATGAATGCCTCTACAAATCTTGTTATGGTCAAAACCACGCCAGACTTACCGTTTTTGAGAAAAAATATGTGCAACGCACAATAACATACATATTTTTACATATTTTCAGCTAAAAGTATGGCATAATTTGGTTTATTTTCATTTTCTCGGAAACTAGTAGGCCTAGAATTAAGATTTTTGGTTTAAAATGTTCGTAATGAATGCCTCTACAAATCTTGTTATGGTCAAAACCACGCCAGACTTACCGTTTTTGAGAAAAAATATGTGCATCGCACAATAACATACATATTTTCAGCTAAAAGTATGGCATAATTTGGTTTATTTTCATTTTCTCGGAAACTAGTAGGCCTAGAATTAAGATTTTTGGTTTAAAATGTTCGTAATGAATGCCTCTACAAATCTTGTTATGGTCAAAACCACGCCAGACTTACCGTTTTTGAGAAAAAATATGTGCATCGCACAATAACATACATATTTTCAGCTAAAAGTATGGCATAATTTGGTTTATTTTCATTTTCTCGGAAACTAGTAGGCCTAGAATTAAGATTTTTGGTTTAAAATGTTCGTAATGAATGCCTCTACAAATCTTGTTATGGTCAAAACCACGCCAGACTTACCGTTTTTGAGAAAAAATATGTGCATCGCACAATAACATACATATTTTCAGCTAAAAGTATGGCATAATTTGGTTTATTTTCATTTTCTCGGAAACTAGTAGGCCTAGAATTAAGATTTTTGGTTTAAAATGTTCGTAATGAATGCCTCTACAAATCTTGTTATGGTCAAAACCACGCCAGACTTACCGTTTTTGAGAAAAAATATGTGCAACGCACAATAACATACATATTTTTACATATTTTCAGCTAAAAGTATGGCATAATTTGGTTTATTTTCATTTTCTCGGAAACTAGTAGGCCTAGAATTAAGATTTTTGGTTTAAAATATTCGTAATGAATGCCTCTACAAATCTTGTTATGGTCAAAACCACGCCAGACTTACCGTTTTTGAGAAAAAATATGTGCATCGCACAATAACATACATATTTTCAGCTAAAAGTATGGCATAATTTGGTTTATTTTCATTTTCTCGGAAACTAGTAGGCCTAGAATTAAGATTTTTGGTTTAAAATGTTCGTAATGAATGCCTCTACAAATCTTGTTATGGTCAAAACCACGCCAGACTTACCGTTTTTGAGAAAAAATATGTGCAACGCACAATAACATACATATTTTTACATATTTTCAGCTAAAAGTATGGCATAATTTGGTTTATTTTCATTTTCTCGGAAACTAGTAGGCCTAGAATTAAGATTTTTGGTTTAAAATGTTCGTAATGAATGCCTCTACAAATCTTGTTATGGTCAAAACCACGCCAGACTTACCGTTTTTGAGAAAAAATATGTGCATCGCACAATAACATACATATTTTCAGCTAAAAGTATGGCATAATTTGGTTTATTTTCATTTTCTCGGAAACTAGTAGGCCTAGAATTAAGATTTTTGGTTTAAAATGTTCGTAATGAATGCCTCTACAAATCTTGTTATGGTCAAAACCACGCCAGACTTACCGTTTTTGAGAAAAAATATGTGCAACGCACAATAACATACATATTTTTACATATTTTCAGCTAAAAGTATGGCATAATTTGGTTTATTTTCATTTTCTCGGAAACTAGTAGGCCTAGAATTAAGATTTTTGGTTTAAAATGTTCGTAATGAATGCCTCTACAAATCTTGTTATGGTCAAAACCACGCCAGACTTACCGTTTTTGAGAAAAAATATGTGCAACGCACAATAACATACATATTTTTACATATTTTCAGCTAAAAGTATGGCATAATTTGGTTTATTTTCATTTTCTCGGAAACTAGTAGGCCTAGAATTAAGATTTTTGGTTTAAAATGTTCGTAATGAATGCCTCTACAAATCTTGTTATGGTCAAAACCACGCCAGACTTACCGTTTTTGAGAAAAAATATGTGCAACGCACAATAACATACATATTTTTACATATTTTCAGCTAAAAGTATGGCATAATTTGGTTTATTTTCATTTTCTCGGAAACTAGTAGGCCTAGAATTAAGATTTTTGGTTTAAAATGTTCGTAATGAATGCCTCTACAAATCTTGTTATGGTCAAAACCACGCCAGACTTACCGTTTTTGAGAAAAAATATGTGCATCGCACAATAACATACATATTTTCAGCTAAAAGTATGGCATAATTTGGTTTATTTTCATTTTCTCGGAAACTAGTAGGCCTAGAATTAAGATTTTTGGTTTAAAATGTTCGTAATGAATGCCTCTACAAATCTTGTTATGGTCAAAACCACGCCAGACTTACCGTTTTTGAGAAAAAATATGTGCATCGCACAATAACATACATATTTTCAGCTAAAAGTATGGCATAATTTGGTTTATTTTCATTTTCTCGGAAACTAGTAGGCCTAGAATTAAGATTTTTGGTTTAAAATGTTCGTAATGAATGCCTCTACAAATCTTGTTATGGTCAAAACCACGCCAGACTTACCGTTTTTGAGAAAAAATATGTGCATCGCACAATAACATACATATTTTCAGCTAAAAGTATGGCGTAATTTGGTTTATTTTCATTTTCTCGGAAACTAGTAGGCCTAGAATTAAGATTTTTGGTTTCAAATGTTCGTAATGAATGCCTCTACAAATCTTGTTATGGTCAAAACCACGCCAGACTTACCGTTTTTGAGAAAAAATATGTGCATCGCACAATAACATACATATTTTCAGCTAAAAGTATGGCGTAATTTGGTTTATTTTCATTTTCTCGGAAACTAGTAGGCCTAGAATTAAGATTTTTGGTTTAAAATGTTCGTAATGAATGCCTCTACAAATCTTGTTATGGTCAAAACCACGCCAGACTTACCGTTTTTGAGAAAAAATATGTGCATCGCACAATAACATACATATTTTCAGCTAAAAGTATGGCATAATTTGGTTTATTTTCATTTTCTCGGAAACTAGTAGGCCTAGAATTAAGATTTTTGGTTTAAAATGTTCGTAATGAATGCCTCTACAAATCTTGTTATGGTCAAAACCACGCCAGACTTACCGTTTTTGAGAAAAAATATGTGCATCGCACAATAACATACATATTTTCAGCTAAAAGTATGGCATAATTTGGTTTATTTTCATTTTCTCGGAAACTAGTAGGCCTAGAATTAAGATTTTTGGTTTAAAATGTTCGTAATGAATGCCTCTACAAATCTTGTTATGGTCAAAACCACGCCAGACTTACCGTTTTTGAGAAAAAATATGTGCAACGCACAATAACATACATATTTTTACATATTTTCAGCTAAAAGTATGGCATAATTTGGTTTATTTTCATTTTCTCGGAAACTAGTAGGCCTAGAATTAAGATTTTTGGTTTAAAATGTTCGTATTGAATGCCTCTACAAATCTTGTTATGGTCAAAACCACGCCAGACTTACCGTTTTTGAGAAAAAATGTGTGCAACGCACAATAACATACATATTTTTACATATTTTCAGCTAAAAGTATGGCATAATTTGGTTTATTTTCATTTTCTCGGAAACTAGTAGGCCTAGAATTAAGATTTTTGGTTTAAAATGTTCGTAATGAATGCCTCTACAAATCTTGTTATGGTCAAAACCACGCCAGACTTACCGTTTTTGAGAAAAAATATGTGCAACGCACAATAACATACATATTTTTACATATTTTCAGCTAAAAGTATGGCATAATTTGGTTTATTTTCATTTTCTCGGAAACTAGTAGGCCTAGAATTAAGATTTTTGGTTTAAAATGTTCGTAATGAATGCCTCTACAAATCTTGTTATGGTCAAAACCACGCCAGACTTACCGTTTTTGAGAAAAAATATGTGCAACGCACAATAACATACATATTTTTACATATTTTCAGCTAAAAGTATGGCATAATTTGGTTTATTTTCATTTTCTCGGAAACTAGTAGGCCTAGAATTAAGATTTTTGGTTTAAAATGTTCGTAATGAATGCCTCTACAAATCTTGTTATGGTCAAAACCACGCCAGACTTACCGTTTTTGAGAAAAAATATGTGCATCGCACAATAACATACATATTTTCAGCTAAAAGTATGGCATAATTTGGTTTATTTTCATTTTCTCGGAAACTAGTAGGCCTAGAATTAAGATTTTTGGTTTAAAATGTTCGTAATGAATGCCTCTACAAATCTTGTTGTCAAAACCACGCCAGACTTACCGTTTTTTGAGAAAAAATATGTGCATCGCACAATAACATACATATTTTCAGCTAAAAGTATGGCATAATTTGGTTTATTTTCATTTCCTCGGAAACTAGTAGGCCTAGAATTAAGATTTTTGGTTTAAAATGTTCGTAATGAATGCCTCTACAAATCTTGTTATGGTCAAAACCACGCCAGACTTACCGTTTTTGAGAAAAAATATGTGCAACGCACAATAACATACATATTTTACATATTTTCAGCTAAAAGTATGGGCATAATTTGGTTTATTTTCATTTTCTCGGAAACTAGTAGGCCTAGAATTAAGATTTTGGTTTAAAATGTTCGTAATGAATGCCTCTACAAATCTTGTTATGGTCAAAACCACGCCAGACTTACCGTTTTTGAGAAAAATATGTGCATCGCACAATAACATACATATTTTCAGCTAAAAGTATGGCATAATTTGGTTTATTTTCATTTTCCTCGGAAAACTAGTAGGCCTAGAATTAAGATTTTTGGTTTAAAATGTTCGTAATGAATGCCTCTACAAATCTTGTTATGGTCAAAACCACGCCAGACTTACCGTTTTTGAGAAAAAATATGTGCATCGCACAATAACATACATATTTTTCAGCTAAAAGTATGGCATAATTTGGTTTATTTTCATTTTCTCGGAAACTAGTAGGCCTAGAATTAAGATTTTTGGTTTAAAATGTTCGTAATGAATGCCTCTACAAATCTTGTTATGGTCAAAACCACGCCCAGACTTACCGTTTTTGAGAAAAAATATGTGCATCGCACAATAACATACATATTTTCAGCTAAAGTATGCATAATTGGTTTATTTTCATTTTCTCGAAACTAGTAGGCCTAGAATTAAGATTTTTTGGTTTAAAATGTTCGTAATGAATGCCTCTACAAATCTTGTTATGGTCAAAACCACGCAGACTTACCGTTTTTGAGAAAAAATATGTGCATCGCACAATAACATACATATTTTCAGCTAAAAGTATGGCATAATTTGGTTTATTTTCATTTTCCTCGGAAACTAGTAGGCCTAGAATTAAGATTTTTGGTTTAAAATGTTCGTAATGAATGCCTCTACAAATCTTGTTATGGTCAAAACCACGCCAGACTTACCGTTTTTGAGAAAAAATATGTGCAACGCACAATAACATACATTTTTACATATTTTCAGCTAAAAGTATGGCATAATTTGGTTTATTTTCATTTTCTCGGAAACTAGTAGGCCTAGAATTAAGATTTTTGGTTTAAAATGTTCGTAATGAATGCCTCTACAAATCTTGTTATGGTCCAAAACCACGCCAGACTTACCGTTTTTTGAGAAAAAATATGTGCATCGCACAATAACATACATATTTTCAGCTAAAAGTATGGCATAATTTGGTTTATTTTTCATTTTCTCGGAAACTAGTAGGCCTAGAATTAAGATTTTTTGGTTTAAAATGTTCGTAATGAATGCCTCTACAAATCTTGTTATGGTCAAAACCACGCCAGACTTACCGTTTTTGAGAAAAATTATGTGCATCGCACAATAACATACATATTTTCAGCTAAAAGTATGGCATAATTTGGTTTATTTTCATTTTCTCGGAAACTAGTAGGCCTAGAATTAAGATTTTTTGGTTTAAAATGTTCGTAATGAATGCCTCTACAAATCTTGTTATGGTCAAAACCACGCCAGACTTACCGTTTTTGAGAAAAAATATGTGCATCGCACAATAACATACATATTTTCAGCTAAAAGTATGGCATAATTTGGTTTATTTTCATTTTCTCGGAAACTAGTAGGCCTAGAATTAAGATTTTTGGTTTAAAATGTTCGTAATGAATGCCTCTACAAATCTTGTTATGGTCAAAACCACGCCAGACTTACCGTTTTTGAGAAAAAATATGTGCATCGCACAATAACATACATATTTTCAGCTAAAAGTATGGCATAATTTGGTTTATTTTCATTTTCTCGGAAACTAGTAGGCCTAGAATTAAGATTTTTGGTTTAAAATGTTCGTAATGAATGCCTCTACAAATCTTGTTATGGTCAAAACCACGCCAGACTTACCGTTTTTGAGAAAAAATATGTGCAACGCACAATAACATACATATTTTTACATATTTTCAGCTAAAAGTATGGCATAATTTGGTTTATTTTCATTTTCTCGGAAACTAGTAGGCCTAGAATTAAGATTTTTGGTTTAAAATGTTCGTAATGAATGCCTCTACAAATCTTGTTATGGTCAAAACCACGCCAGACTTACCGTTTTTGAGAAAAAATATGTGCATCGCACAATAACATACATATTTTCAGCTAAAAGTATGGCATAATTTGGTTTATTTTCATTTTCTCGGAAACTAGTAGGCCTAGAATTAAGATTTTTGGTTTAAAATGTTCGTAATGAATGCCTCTACAAATCTTGTTATGGTCAAAACCACGCCAGACTTACCGTTTTTAAGAAAAAATATGTGCAACGCACAATAACATACATATTTTTACATATTTTCAGCTAAAAGTATGGCATAATTTGGTTTATTTTCATTTTCTCGGAAACTAGTAGGCCTAGAATTAAGATTTTTGGTTTAAAATGTTCGTAATGAATGCCTCTACAAATCTTGTTATGGTCAAAACCACGCCAGACTTACCGTTTTTGAGAAAAAATATGTGCATCGCACAATAACATACATATTTTCAGCTAAAAGTATGGCATAATTTGGTTTATTTTCATTTTCTCGGAAACTAGTAGGCCTAGAATTAAGATTTTTGGTTTAAAATGTTCGTAATGAATGCCTCTACAAATCTTGTTATGGTCAAAACCACGCCAGACTTACCGTTTTTGAGAAAAAATATGTGCATCGCACAATAACATACATATTTTCAGCTAAAAGTATGGCATAATTTGGTTTATTTTCATTTTCTCGGAAACTAGTAGGCCTAGAATTAAGATTTTTGGTTTAAAATGTTCGTAATGAATGCCTCTACAAATCTTGTTATGGTCAAAACCACGCCAGACTTACCGTTTTTGAGAAAAAATATGTGCATCGCACAATAACATACATATTTTCAGCTAAAAGTATGGCATAATTTGGTTTATTTTCATTTTCTCGGAAACTAGTAGGCCTAGAATTAAGATTTTTGGTTTAAAATGTTCGTAATGAATGCCTCTACAAATCTTGTTATGGTCAAAACAACGCCAGACTTACCGTTTTTGAGAAAAAATATGTGCATCGCACAATAACATACATATTTTCAGCTAAAAGTATGGCATAATTTGGTTTATTTTCATTTTCTCGGAAACTAGTAGGCCTAGAATTAAGATTTTTGGTTTAAAATGTTCGTAATGAATGCCTCTACAAATCTTGTTATGGTCAAAACCACGCCAGACTTACCGTTTTTGAGAAAAAATATGTGCAACGCACAATAACATACATATTTTTACATATTTTCAGCTAAAAGTATGGCATAATTTGGTTTATTTTCATTTTCTCGGAAACTAGTAGGCCTAGAATTAAGATTTTTGGTTTAAAATGTTCGTAATGAATGCCTCTACAAATCTTGTTATGGTCAAAACCACGCCAGACTTACCGTTTTTGAGAAAAAATATGTGCATCGCACAATAACATACATATTTTCAGCTAAAAGTATGGCATAATTTGGTTTATTTTCATTTTCTCGGAAACTAGTAGGCCTAGAATTAAGATTTTTGGTTTAAAATGTTCGTAATGAATGCCTCTACAAATCTTGTTATGGTCAAAACCACGCCAGACTTACCGTTTTTGAGAAAAAATATGTGCAACGCACAATAACATACATATTTTTACATATTTTCAGCTAAAAGTATGGCATAATTTGGTTTATTTTCATTTTCTCGGAAACTAGTAGGCCTAGAATTAAGATTTTTGGTTTAAAATGTTCGTAATGAATGCCTCTACAAATCTTGTTACGGTCAAAACCACGCCAGACTTACCGTTTTTGAGAAAAAATATGTGCATCGCACAATAACATACATATTTTCAGCTAAAAGTATGGCATAATTTGGTTTATTTTCATTTTCTCGGAAACTAGTAGGCCTAGAATTAAGATTTTTGGTTTAAAATGTTCGTAATGAATGCCTCTACAAATCTTGTTATGGTCAAAACCACGCCAGACTTACCGTTTTTGAGAAAAAATATGTGCATCGCACAATAACATACATATTTTCAGCTAAAAGTATGGCATAATTTGGTTTATTTTCATTTTCTCGGAAACTAGTAGGCCTAGAATTAAGATTTTTGGTTTAAAATGTTCGTAATGAATGCCTCTACAAATCTTGTTATGGTCAAAACCACGCCAGACTTACCGTTTTTGAGAAAAAATATGTGCAACGCACAATAACATACATATTTTTACATATTTTCAGCTAAAAGTATGGCATAATTTGGTTTATTTTCATTTTCTCGGAAACTAGTAGGCCTAGAATTAAGATTTTTGGTTTAAAATGTTCGTAATGAATGCCTCTACAAATCTTGTTATGGTCAAAACCACGCCAGACTTACCGTTTTTGAGAAAAAATATGTGCAACGCACAATAACATACATATTTTTACATATTTTCAGCTAAAAGTATGGCATAATTTGGTTTATTTTCATTTTCTCGGAAACTAGTAGGCCTAGAATTAAGATTTTTGGTTTAAAATGTTCGTAATGAATGCCTCTACAAATCTTGTTATGGTCAAAACCACGCCAGACTTACCGTTTTTGAGAAAAAATATGTGCATCGCACAATAACATACATATTTTCAGCTAAAAGTATGGCATAATTTGGTTTATTTTCATTTTCTCGGAAACTAGTAGGCCTAGAATTAAGATTTTTGGTTTAAAATGTTCGTAATGAATGCCTCTACAAATCTTGTTATGGTCAAAACCACGCCAGACTTACCGTTTTTGAGAAAAAATATGTGCAACGCACAATAACATACATATTTTTACATATTTTCAGCTAAAAGTATGGCATAATTTGGTTTATTTTCATTTTCTCGGAAACTAGTAGGCCTAGAATTAAGATTTTTGGTTTAAAATGTTCGTAATGAATGCCTCTACAAATCTTGTTATGGTCAAAACCACGCCAGACTTACCGTTTTTGAGAAAAAATATGTGCATCGCACAATAACATACATATTTTCAGCTAAAAGTATGGCATAATTTGGTTTATTTTCATTTTCTCGGAAACTAGTAGGCCTAGAATTAAGATTTTTGGTTTAAAATGTTCGTAATGAATGCCTCTACAAATCTTGTTATGGTCAAAACCACGCCAGACTTACCGTTTTTGAGAAAAAATATGTGCAACGCACAATAACATACATATTTTTACATATTTTCAGCTAAAAGTATGGCATAATTTGGTTTATTTTCATTTTCTCGGAAACTAGTAGGCCTAGAATTAAGATTTTTGGTTTAAAATGTTCGTAATGAATGCCTCTACAAATCTTGTTATGGTCAAAACCACGCCAGACTTACCGTTTTTGAGAAAAAATATGTGCAACGCACAATAACATACATATTTTTACATATTTTCAGCTAAAAGTATGGCATAATTTGGTTTATTTTCATTTTCTCGGAAACTAGTAGGCCTAGAATTAAGATTTTTGGTTTAAAATGTTCGTAATGAATGCCTCTACAAATCTTGTTATGGTCAAAACCACGCCAGACTTACCGTTTTTGAGAAAAAATATGTGCATCGCACAATAACATACATATTTTCAGCTAAAAGTATGGCATAATTTGGTTTATTTTCATTTTCTCGGAAACTAGTAGGCCTAGAATTAAGATTTTTGGTTTAAAATGTTCGTAATGAATGCCTCTACAAATCTTGTTATGGTCAAAACCACGCCAGACTTACCGTTTTTGAGAAAAAATATGTGCATCGCACAATAACATACATATTTTCAGCTAAAAGTATGGCATAATTTGGTTTATTTTCATTTTCTCGGAAACTAGTAGGCCTAGAATTAAGATTTTTGGTTTAAAATGTTCGTAATGAATGCCTCTACAAATCTTGTTATGGTCAAAACCACGCCAGACTTACCGTTTTTGAGAAAAAATATGTGCATCGCACAATAACATACATATTTTCAGCTAAAAGTATGGCATAATTTGGTTTATTTTCATTTTCTCGGAAACTAGTAGGCCTAGAATTAAGATTTTTGGTTTAAAATGTTCGTAATGAATGCCTCTACAAATCTTGTTATGGTCAAAACCACGCCAGACTTACCGTTTTTGAGAAAAAATATGTGCATCGCACAATAACATACATATTTTCAGCTAAAAGTATGGCATAATTTGGTTTATTTTCATTTTCTCGGAAACTAGTAGGCCTAGAATTAAGATTTTTGGTTTAAAATGTTCGTAATGAATGCCTCTACAAATCTTGTTATGGTCAAAACCACGCCAGACTTACCGTTTTTGAGAAAAAATATGTGCAACGCACAATAACATACATATTTTTACATATTTTCAGCTAAAAGTATGGCATAATTTGGTTTATTTTCATTTTCTCGGAAACTAGTAGGCCTAGAATTAAGATTTTTGGTTTAAAATGTTCGTAATGAATGCCTCTACAAATCTTGTTATGGTCAAAACCACGCCAGACTTACCGTTTTTGAGAAAAAATATGTGCATCGCACAATAACATACATATTTTCAGCTAAAAGTATGGCATAATTTGGTTTATTTTCATTTTCTCGGAAACTAGTAGGCCTAGAATTAAGATTTTTGGTTTAAAATGTTCGTAATGAATGCCTCTACAAATCTTGTTATGGTCAAAACCACGCCAGACTTACCGTTTTTGAGAAAAAATATGTGCATCGCACAATAACATACATATTTTCAGCTAAAAGTATGGCATAATTTGGTTTATTTTCATTTTCTCGGAAACTAGTAGGCCTAGAATTAAGATTTTTGGTTTAAAATGTTCGTAATGAATGCCTCTACAAATCTTGTTATGGTCAAAACCACGCCAGACTTACCGTTTTTGAGAAAAAATATGTGCATCGCACAATAACATACATATTTTCAGCTAAAAGTATGGCATAATTGGGTTTATTTTCATTTTCTCGGAAACTAGTAGGCCTAGAATTAAGATTTTTGGTTTAAAATGTTCGTAATGAATGCCTCTACAAATCTTGTTATGGTCAAAACCACGCCAGACTTACAGTTTTTGAGAAAAAATATGTGCATCGCACAATAACATACATATTTTCAGCTAAAAGTATGGCATAATTTGGTTTATTTTCATTTTCTCGGAAACTAGTAGGCCTAGAATTAAGATTTTTGGTTTAAAATGTTCGTAATGAATGCCTCTACAAATCTTGTTATGGTCAAAACCACGCCAGACTTACCGTTTTTGAGAAAAAATATGTGCATCGCACAATAACATACATATTTTCAGCTAAAAGTATGGCATAATTGGGTTTATTTTCATTTTCTCGGAAACTAGTAGGCCTAGAATTAAGATTTTTGGTTTAAAATGTTCGTAATGAATGCCTCTACAAATCTTGTTATGGTCAAAACCACGCCAGACTTACCGTTTTTGAGAAAAAATATGTGCATCGCACAATAACATACATATTTTCAGCTAAAAGTATGGCATAATTGGGTTTATTTTCATTTTCTCGGAAACTAGTAGGCCTAGAATTAAGATTTTTGGTTTAAAATGTTCGTAATGAATGCCTCTACAAATCTTGTTATGGTCAAAACCACGCCAGACTTACCGTTTTTGAGAAAAAATATGTGCATCGCACAATAACATACATATTTTCAGCTAAAAGTATGGCATAATTTGGTTTATTTTCATTTTCTCGGAAACTAGTAGGCCTAGAATTAAGATTTTTGGTTTAAAATGTTCGTAATGAATGCCTCTACAAATCTTGTTATGGTCAAAACCACGCCAGACTTACCGTTTTTGAGAAAAAATATGTGCAACGCACAATAACATACATATTTTTACATATTTTCAGCTAAAAGTATGGCATAATTTGGTTTATTTTCATTTTCTCGGAAACTAGTAGGCCTAGAATTAAGATTTTTGGTTTAAAATGTTCGTAATGAATGCCTCTACAAATCTTGTTATGGTCAAAACCACGCCAGACTTACCGTTTTTGAGAAAAAATATGTGCAACGCACAATAACATACATATTTTTACATATTTTCAGCTAAAAGTATGGCATAATTTGGTTTATTTTCATTTTCTCGGAAACTAGTAGGCCTAGAATTAAGATTTTTGGTTTAAAATGTTCGTAATGAATGCCTCTACAAATCTTGTTATGGTCAAAACCACGCCAGACTTACCGTTTTTGAGAAAAAATATGTGCATCGCACAATAACATACATATTTTTACATATTTTCAGCTAAAAGTATGGCATAATTTGGTTTATTTTCATTTTCTCGGAAACTAGTAGGCCTAGAATTAAGATTTTTGGTTTAAAATGTTCGTAATGAATGCCTCTACAAATCTTGTTATGGTCAAAACCACGCCAGACTTACCGTTTTTGAGAAAAAATATGTGCATCGCACAATAACATACATATTTTCAGCTAAAAGTATGGCATAATTTGGTTTATTTTCATTTTCTCGGAAACTAGTAGGCCTAGAATTAAGATTTTTGGTTTAAAATGTTCGTAATGAATGCCTCTACAAATCTTGTTATGGTCAAAACCACGCCAGACTTACCGTTTTTGAGAAAAAATATGTGCATCGCACAATAACATACATATTTTCAGCTAAAAGTATGGCATAATTTGGTTTATTTTCATTTTCTCGGAAACTAGTAGGCCTAGAATTAAGATTTTTGGTTTAAAATGTTCGTAATGAATGCCTCTACAAATCTTGTTATGGTCAAAACCACGCCAGACTTACCGTTTTTGAGAAAAAATATGTGCATCGCACAATAACATACATATTTTCAGCTAAAAGTATGGCATAATTTGGTTTATTTTCATTTTCTCGGAAACTAGTAGGCCTAGAATTAAGATTTTTGGTTTAAAATGTTCGTAATGAATGCCTCTACAAATCTTGTTATGGTCAAAACCACGCCAGACTTACCGTTTTTGAGAAAAAATATGTGCAACGCACAATAACATACATATTTTTACATATTTTCAGCTAAAAGTATGGCATAATTTGGTTTATTTTCATTTTCTCGGAAACTAGTAGGCCTAGAATTAAGATTTTTGGTTTAAAATGTTCGTAATGAATGCCTCTACAAATCTTGTTATGGTCAAAACCACGCCAGACTTACCGTTTTTGAGAAAAAATATGTGCAACGCACAATAACATACATATTTTTACATATTTTCAGCTAAAAGTATGGCATAATTTGGTTTATTTTCATTTTCTCGGAAACTAGTAGGCCTAGAATTAAGATTTTTGGTTTAAAATGTTCGTAATGAATGCCTCTACAAATCTTGTTATGTTCAAAACCACGCCAGACTTACCGTTTTTGAGAAAAAATATGTGCAACGCACAATAACATACATATTTTTACATATTTTCAGCTAAAAGTATGGCATAATTTGGTTTATTTTCATTTTCTCGGAAACTAGTAGGCCTAGAATTAAGATTTTTGGTTTAAAATGTTCGTAATGAATGCCTCTACAAATCTTGTTATGGTCAAAACCACGCCAGACTTACCGTTTTTGAGAAAAAATATGTGCAACGCACAATAACATACATATTTTTACATATTTTCAGCTAAAAGTATGGCATAATTTGGTTTATTTTCATTTTCTCGGAAACTAGTAGGCCTAGAATTAAGATTTTTGGTTTAAAATGTTCGTAATGAATGCCTCTACAAATCTTGTTATGGTCAAAACCACGCCAGACTTACCGTTTTTGAGAAAAAATATGTGCATCGCACAATAACATACATATTTTCAGCTAAAAGTATGGCATAATTTGGTTTATTTTCATTTTCTCGGAAACTAGTAGGCCTAGAATTAAGATTTTTGGTTTAAAATGTTCGTAATGAATGCCTCTACAAATCTTGTTACGGTCAAAACCACGCCAGACTTACCGTTTTTGAGAAAAAATATGTGCAACGCACAATAACATACATATTTTTACATATTTTCAGCTAAAAGTATGGCATAATTTGGTTTATTTTCATTTTCTCGGAAACTAGTAGGCCTAGAATTAAGATTTTTGGTTTAAAATGTTCGTAATGAATGCCTCTACAAATCTTGTTATGGTCAAAACCACGCCAGACTTACCGTTTTTGAGAAAAAATATGTGCAACGCACAATAACATACATATTTTTACATATTTTCAGCTAAAAGTATGGCATAATTTGGTTTATTTTCATTTTCTCGGAAACTAGTAGGCCTAGAATTAAGATTTTTGGTTTAAAATGTTCGTAATGAATGCCTCTACAAATCTTGTTATGGTCAAAACCACGCCAGACTTACCGTTTTTGAGAAAAAATATGTGCATCGCACAATAACATACATATTTTCAGCTAAAAGTATGGCATAATTTGGTTTATTTTCATTTTCTCGGAAACTAGTAGGCCTAGAATTAAGATTTTTGGTTTAAAATGTTCGTAATGAATGCCTCTACAAATCTTGTTATGGTCAAAACCACGCCAGACTTACCGTTTTTGAGAAAAAATATGTGCATCGCACAATAACATACATATTTTCAGCTAAAAGTATGGCATAATTTGGTTTATTTTCATTTTCTCGGAAACTAGTAGGCCTAGAATTAAGATTTTTGGTTTAAAATGTTCGTAATGAATGCCTCTACAAATCTTGTTATGGTCAAAACCACGCCAGACTTACCGTTTTTGAGAAAAAATATGTGCATCGCACAATAACATACATATTTTCAGCTAAAAGTATGGCATAATTTGGTTTATTTTCATTTTCTCGGAAACTAGTAGGCCTAGAATTAAGATTTTTGGTTTAAAATGTTCGTAATGAATGCCTCTACAAATCTTGTTATGGTCAAAACCACGCCAGACTTACCGTTTTTGAGAAAAAATATGTGCATCGCACAATAACATACATATTTTCAGCTAAAAGTATGGCATAATTTGGTTTATTTTCATTTTCTCGGAAACTAGTAGGCCTAGAATTAAGATTTTTGGTTTAAAATGTTCGTAATGAATGCCTCTACAAATCTTGTTATGGTCAAAACCACGCCAGACTTACCGTTTTTGAGAAAAAATATGTGCATCGCACAATAACATACATATTTTCAGCTAAAAGTATGGCATAATTTGGTTTATTTTCATTTTCTCGGAAACTAGTAGGCCTAGAATTAAGATTTTTGGTTTAAAATGTTCGTAATGAATGCCTCTACAAATCTTGTTATGGTCAAAACCACGCCAGACTTACCGTTTTTGAGAAAAAATATGTGCATCGCACAATAACATACATATTTTCAGCTAAAAGTATGGCATAATTTGGTTTATTTTCATTTTCTCGGAAACTAGTAGGCCTAGAATTAAGATTTTTGGTTTAAAATGTTCGTAATGAATGCCTCTACAAATCTTGTTATGGTCAAAACCACGCCAGACTTACCGTTTTTGAGAAAAAATATGTGCATCGCACAATAACATACATATTTTCAGCTAAAAGTATGGCATAATTTGGTTTATTTTCATTTTCTCGGAAACTAGTAGGCCTAGAATTAAGATTTTTGGTTTAAAATGTTCGTAATGAATGCCTCTACAAATCTTGTTATGGTCAAAACCACGCCAGACTTACAGTTTTTGAGAAAAAATATGTGCATCGCACAATAACATACATATTTTCAGCTAAAAGTATGGCATAATTTGGTTTATTTTCATTTTCTCGGAAACTAGTAGGCCTAGAATTAAGATTTTTGGTTTAAAATGTTCGTAATGAATGCCTCTACAAATCTTGTTATGGTCAAAACCACGCCAGACTTACCGTTTTTGAGAAAAAATATGTGCATCGCACAATAACATACATATTTTCAGCTAAAAGTATGGCATAATTTGGTTTATTTTCATTTTCTCGGAAACCAATAGGCCTAGAATTAAGATTTTTGGTTTAAAATGTTCGTAATGAATGCCTCTACAAATCTTGTTATGGTCAAAACCACGCCAGACTTACCGTTTTTGAGAAAAAATATGTGCATCGCACAATAACATACATATTTTCAGCTAAAAGTATGGCATAATTTGGTTTATTTTCATTTTCTCGGAAACTAGTAGGCCTAGAATTAAGATTTTTGGTTTAAAATGTTCGTAATGAATGCCTCTACAAATCTTGTTATGGTCAAAACCACGCCAGACTTACCGTTTTTGAGAAAAAATATGTGCAACGCACAATAACATACATATTTTTACATATTTTCAGCTAAAAGTATGGCATAATTTGGTTTATTTTCATTTTCTCGGAAACTAGTAGGCCTAGAATTAAGATTTTTGGTTTAAAATGTTCGTAATGAATGCCTCTACAAATCTTGTTATGGTCAAAACCACGCCAGACTTACCGTTTTTGAGAAAAAATATGTGCATCGCACAATAACATACATATTTTCAGCTAAAAGTATGGCATAATTTGGTTTATTTTCATTTTCTCGGAAACTAGTAGGCCTAGAATTAAGATTTTTGGTTTAAAATGTTCGTAATGAATGCCTCTACAAATCTTGTTATGGTCAAAACCACGCCAGACTTACCGTTTTTGAGAAAAAATATGTGCATCGCACAATAACATACATATTTTCAGCTAAAAGTATGGCATAATTTGGTTTATTTTCATTTTCTCGGAAACTAGTAGGCCTAGAATTAAGATTTTTGGTTTAAAATGTTCGTAATGAATGCCTCTACAAATCTTGTTATGGTCAAAACCACGCCAGACTTACCGTTTTTGAGAAAAAATATGTGCATCGCACAATAACATACATATTTTCAGCTAAAAGTATGGCATAATTTGGTTTATTTTCATTTTCTCGGAAACTAGTAGGCCTAGAATTAAGATTTTGGGTTTAAAATGTTCGTAATGAATGCCTCTACAAATCTTGTTATGGTCAAAACCACGCCAGACTTACCGTTTTTGAGAAAAAATATGTGCAACGCACAATAACATACATATTTTTACATATTTTCAGCTAAAAGTATGGCATAATTTGGTTTATTTTCATTTTCTCGGAAACAAGTAGGCCTAGAATTAAGATTTTTGGTTTAAAATGTTCGTAATGAATGCCTCTACAAATCTTGTTATGGTCAAAACCACGCCAGACTTACCGTTTTTGAGAAAAAATATGTGCAACGCACAATAACATACATATTTTTACATATTTTCAGCTAAAAGTATGGCATAATTTGGTTTATTTTCATTTTCTCGGAAACTAGTAGGCCTAGAATTAAGATTTTTGGTTTAAAATGTTCGTAATGAATGCCTCTACAAATCTTGTTATGGTCAAAACCACGCCAGACTTACCGTTTTTGAGAAAAAATATGTGCATCGCACAATAACATACATATTTTCAGCTAAAAGTATGGCATAATTTGGTTTATTTTCATTTTCTCGGAAACTAGTAGGCCTAGAATTAAGATTTTTGGTTTAAAATGTTCGTAATGAATGCCTCTACAAATCTTGTTATGGTCAAAACCACGCCAGACTTACCGTTTTTGAGAAAAAATATGTGCAACGCACAATAACATACATATTTTTACATATTTTCAGCTAAAAGTATGGCATAATTTGGTTTATTTTCATTTTCTCGGAAACTAGTAGGCCTAGAATTAAGATTTTTGGTTTAAAATGTTCGTAATGAATGCCTCTACAAATCTTGTTATGGTCAAAACCACGCCAGACTTACCGTTTTTGAGAAAAAATATGTGCATCGCACAATAACATACATATTTTCAGCTAAAAGTATGGCATAATTTGGTTTATTTTCATTTTCTCGGAAACTAGTAGGCCTAGAATTAAGATTTTTGGTTTAAAATGTTCGTAATGAATGCCTCTACAAATCTTGTTATGGTCAAAACCACGCCAGACTTACCGTTTTTGAGAAAAAATATGTGCATCGCACAATAACATACATATTTTCAGCTAAAAGTATGGCATAATTTGGTTTATTTTCATTTTCTCGGAAACTAGTAGGCCTAGAATTAAGATTTTTGGTTTAAAATGTTCGTAATGAATGCCTCTACAAATCTTGTTATGGTCAAAACCACGCCAGACTTACCGTTTTTGAGAAAAAATATGTGCAACGCACAATAACATACATATTTTTACATATTTTCAGCTAAAAGTATGGCATAATTTGGTTTATTTTCATTTTCTCGGAAACTAGTAGGCCTAGAATTAAGATTTTTGCTTTAAAATGTTCGTAATGAATGCCTCTACAAATCTTGTTATGGTCAAAACCACGCCAGACTTACCGTTTTTGAGAAAAAATATGTGCATCGCACAATAACATACATATTTTCAGCTAAAAGTATGGCATAATTTGGTTTATTTTCATTTTCTCGGAAACTAGTAGGCCTAGAATTAAGATTTTTGGTTTAAAATGTTCGTAATGAATGCCTCTACAAATCTTGTTATGGTCAAAACCACGCCAGACTTACCGTTTTTGAGAAAAAATATGTGCATCGCACAATAACATACATATTTTCAGCTAAAAGTATGGCATAATTTGGTTTATTTTCATTTTCTCGGAAACTAGTAGGCCTAGAATTAAGATTTTTGGTTTAAAATGTTCGTAATGAATGCCTCTACAAATCTTGTTATGGTCAAAACCACGCCAGACTTACCGTTTTTGAGAAAAAATATGTGCATCGCACAATAACATACATATTTTCAGCTAAAAGTATGGCATAATTTGGTTTATTTTCATTTTCTCGGAAACTAGTAGGCCTAGAATTAAGATTTTTGGTTTAAAATGTTCGTAATGAATGCCTCTACAAATCTTGTTATGGTCAAAACCACGCCAGACTTACCGTTTTTGAGAAAAAATATGTGCAACGCACAATAACATACATATTTTTACATATTTTCAGCTAAAAGTATGGCATAATTTGGTTTATTTTCATTTTCTCGGAAACTAGTAGGCCTAGAATTAAGATTTTTGGTTTAAAATGTTCGTAATGAATGCCTCTACAAATCTTGTTATGGTCAAAACCACGCCAGACTTACCGTTTTTGAGAAAAAATATGTGCATCGCACAATAACATACATATTTTCAGCTAAAAGTATGGCATAATTTGGTTTATTTTCATTTTCTCGGAAACTAGTAGGCCTAGAATTAAGATTTTTGGTTTAAAATGTTCGTAATGAATGCCTCTACAAATCTTGTTATGGTCAAAACCACGCCAGACTTACCGTTTTTGAGAAAAAATATGTGCATCGCACAATAACATACATATTTTCAGCTAAAAGTATGGCATAATTTGGTTTATTTTCATTTTCTCGGAAACTAGTAGGCCTAGAATTAAGATTTTTGGTTTAAAATGTTCGTAATGAATGCCTCTACAAATCTTGTTATGGTCAAAACCACGCCAGACTTACCGTTTTTGAGAAAAAATATGTGCATCGCACAATAACATACATATTTTCAGCTAAAAGTATGGCATAATTTGGTTTATTTTCATTTTCTCGGAAACTAGTAGGCCTAGAATTAAGATTTTTGGTTTAAAATGTTTGTAATGAATGCCTCTACAAATCTTGTTATGGTCAAAACCACGCCAGACTTACCGTTTTTGAGAAAAAATATGTGCATCGCACAATAACATACATATTTTCAGCTAAAAGTATGGCATAATTTGGTTTATTTTCATTTTCTCGGAAACTAGTAGGCCTAGAATTAAGATTTTTGGTTTAAAATGTTCGTAATGAATGCCTCTACAAATCTTGTTATGGTCAAAACCACGCCAGACTTACCGTTTTTGAGAAAAAATATGTGCATCGCACAATAACATACATATTTTCAGCTAAAAGTATGGCATAATTTGGTTTATTTTCATTTTCTCGGAAACTAGTAGGCCTAGAATTAAGATTTTTGGTTTAAAATGTTCGTAATGAATGCCTCTACAAATCTTGTTATGGTCAAAACCACGCCAGACTTACCGTTTTTGAGAAAAAATATGTGCAACGCACAATAACATACATATTTTTACATATTTTCAGCTAAAAGTATGGCATAATTTGGTTTATTTTCATTTTCTCGGAAACTAGTAGGCCTAGAATTAAGATTTTTGGTTTAAAATGTTCGTAATGAATGCCTCTACAAATCTTGTTATGGTCAAAACCACGCCAGACTTACCGTTTTTGAGAAAAAATATGTGCATCGCACAATAACATACATATTTTCAGCTAAAAGTATGGCATAATTTGGTTTATTTTCATTTTCTCGGAAACTAGTAGGCCTAGAATTAAGATTTTTGGTTTAAAATGTTCGTAATGAATGCCTCTACAAATCTTGTTATGGTCAAAACCACGCCAGACTTACCGTTTTTGAGAAAAAATATGTGCAACGCACAATAACATACATATTTTTACATATTTTCAGCTAAAAGTATGGCATAATTTGGTTTATTTTCATTTTCTCGGAAACTAGTAGGCCTAGAATTAAGATTTTTGGTTTAAAATGTTCGTAATGAATGCCTCTACAAATCTTGTTATGGTCAAAACCACGCCAGACTTACCGTTTTTGAGAAAAAATATGTGCATCGCACAATAACATACATATTTTCAGCTAAAAGTATGGCATAATTTGGTTTATTTTCATTTTCTCGGAAACTAGTAGGCCTAGAATTAAGATTTTTGGTTTAAAATGTTCGTAATGAATGCCTCTACAAATCTTGTTATGGTCAAAACCACGCCAGACTTACCGTTTTTGAGAAAAAATATGTGCATCGCACAATAACATACATATTTTCAGCTAAAAGTATGGCATAATTTGGTTTATTTTCATTTTCTCGGAAACTAGTAGGCCTAGAATTAAGATTTTTGGTTTAAAATGTTCGTAATGAATGCCTCTACAAATCTTGTTATGGTCAAAACCACGCCAGACTTACCGTTTTTGAGAAAAAATATGTGCATCGCACAATAACATACATATTTTCAGCTAAAAGTATGGCATAATTTGGTTTATTTTCATTTTCTCGGAAACTAGTAGGCCTAGAATTAAGATTTTTGGTTTAAAATGTTTGTAATGAATGCCTCTACAAATCTTGTTATGGTCAAAACCACGCCAGACTTACCGTTTTTGAGAAAAAATATGTGCATCGCACAATAACATACATATTTTCAGCTAAAAGTATGGCATAATTTGGTTTATTTTCATTTTCTCGGAAACTAGTAGGCCTAGAATTAAGATTTTTGGTTTAAAATGTTCGTAATGAATGCCTCTACAAATCTTGTTATGGTCAAAACCACGCCAGACTTACCGTTTTTGAGAAAAAATATGTGCATCGCACAATAACATACATATTTTCAGCTAAAAGTATGGCATAATTTGGTTTATTTTCATTTTCTCGGAAACTAGTAGGCCTAGAATTAAGATTTTTGGTTTAAAATGTTCGTAATGAATGCCTCTACAAATCTTGTTATGGTCAAAACCACGCCAGACTTACCGTTTTTGAGAAAAAATATGTGCAACGCACAATAACATACATATTTTTACATATTTTCAGCTAAAAGTATGGCATAATTTGGTTTATTTTCATTTTCTCGGAAACTAGTAGGCCTAGAATTAAGATTTTTGGTTTAAAATGTTCGTAATGAATGCCTCTACAAATCTTGTTATGGTCAAAACCACGCCAGACTTACCGTTTTTGAGAAAAAATATGTGCATCGCACAATAACATACATATTTTCAGCTAAAAGTATGGCATAATTTGGTTTATTTTCATTTTCTCGGAAACTAGTAGGCCTAGAATTAAGATTTTTGGTTTAAAATGTTCGTAATGAATGCCTCTACAAATCTTGTTATGGTCAAAACCACGCCAGACTTACCGTTTTTGAGAAAAAATATGTGCAACGCACAATAACATACATATTTTTACATATTTTCAGCTAAAAGTATGGCATAATTTGGTTTATTTTCATTTTCTCGGAAACTAGTAGGCCTAGAATTAAGATTTTTGGTTTAAAATGTTCGTAATGAATGCCTCTACAAATCTTGTTATGGTCAAAACCACGCACAAGACTTACCGTTTTTGAGAAAAAATATGTGCAACGCACAATAACATACATATTTTTACATATTTTCAGCTAAAAGTATGGCATAATTTGGTTTATTTTCATTTTCTCGGAAACTAGTAGGCCTAGAATTAAGATTTTTGGTTTAAAATGTTCGTAATGAATGCCTCTACAAATCTTGTTATGGTCAAAACCACGCCAGACTTACCGTTTTTGAGAAAAAATATGTGCAACGCACAATAACATACATATTTTTACATATTTTCAGCTAAAAGTATGGCATAATTTGGTTTATTTTCATTTTCTCGGAAACTAGTAGGCCTAGAATTAAGATTTTTGGTTTAAAATGTTCGTAATGAATGCCTCTACAAATCTTGTTATGGTCAAAACCACGCCAGACTTACCGTTTTTGAGAAAAAATATGTGCAACGCACAATAACATACATATTTTTACATATTTTCAGCTAAAAGTATGGCATAATTTGGTTTATTTTCATTTTCTCGGAAACTAGTAGGCCTAGAATTAAGATTTTTGGTTTAAAATGTTCGTAATGAATGCCTCTACAAATCTTGTTATGGTCAAAACCACGCCAGACTTACCGTTTTTGAGAAAAAATATGTGCAACGCACAATAACATACATATTTTTACATATTTTCAGCTAAAAGTATGGCATAATTTGGTTTATTTTCATTTTCTCGGAAACTAGTAGGCCTAGAATTAAGATTTTTGGTTTAAAATGTTCGTAATGAATGCCTCTACAAATCTTGTTATGGTCAAAACCACGCCAGACTTACCGTTTTTGAGAAAAAATATGTGCATCGCACAATAACATACATATTTTCAGCTAAAAGTATGGCATAATTTGGTTTATTTTCATTTTCTCGGAAACTAGTAGGCCTAGAATTAAGATTTTTGGTTTAAAATGTTCGTAATGAATGCCTCTACAAATCTTGTTATGGTCAAAACCACGCCAGACTTACCGTTTTTGAGAAAAAATATGTGCAACGCACAATAACATACATATTTTTACATATTTTCAGCTAAAAGTATGGCATAATTTGGTTTATTTTCATTTTCTCGGAAACTAGTAGGCCTAGAATTAAGATTTTTGGTTTAAAATGTTCGTAATGAATGCCTCTACAAATCTTGTTATGGTCAAAACCACGCCAGACTTACCGTTTTTGAGAAAAAATATGTGCAACGCACAATAACATACATATTTTTACATATTTTCAGCTAAAAGTATGGCATAATTTGGTTTATTTTCATTTTCTCGGAAACTAGTAGGCCTAGAATTAAGATTTTTGGTTTAAAATGTTCGTAATGAATGCCTCTACAAATCTTGTTATGGTCAAAACCACGCCAGACTTACCGTTTTTGAGAAAAAATATGTGCAACGCACAATAACATACATATTTTTACATATTTTCAGCTAAAAGTATGGCATAATTTGGTTTATTTTCATTTTCTCGGAAACTAGTAGGCCTAGAATTAAGATTTTTGGTTTAAAATGTTCGTAATGAATGCCTCTACAAATCTTGTTATGGTCAAAACCACGCCAGACTTACCGTTTTTGAGAAAAAATATGTGCAACGCACAATAACATACATATTTTTACATATTTTCAGCTAAAAGTATGGCATAATTTGGTTTATTTTCATTTTCTCGGAAACTAGTAGGCCTAGAATTAAGATTTTTGGTTTAAAATGTTCGTAATGAATGCCTCTACAAATCTTGTTATGGTCAAAACCACGCCAGACTTACCGTTTTTGAGAAAAAATATGTGCAACGCACAATAACATACATATTTTTACATATTTTCAGCTAAAAGTATGGCATAATTTGGTTTATTTTCATTTTCTCGGAAACTAGTAGACCTAGAATTAAGATTTTTGGTTTAAAATGTTCGTAATGAATGCCTCTACAAATCTTGTTATGGTCAAAACCACGCCAGACTTACCGTTTTTGAGAAAAAATATGTGCATCGCACAATAATATACATATTTTCAGCTAAAAGTATGGCATAATTTGGTTTATTTTCATTTTCTCGGAAACTAGTAGGCCTAGAATTAAGATTTTTGGTTTAAAATGTTCGTAATGAATGCCTCTACAAATCTTGTTATGGTCAAAACCACGCCAGACTTACCGTTTTTGAGAAAAAATATGTGCAACGCACAATAACATACATATTTTTACATATTTTCAGCTAAAAGTATGGCATAATTTGGTTTATTTTCATTTTCTCGGAAACTAGTAGGCCTAGAATTAAGATTTTTGGTTTAAAATGTTCGTAATGAATGCCTCTACAAATCTTGTTATGGTCAAAACCACGCCAGACTTACCGTTTTTGAGAAAAAATATGTGCATCGCACAATAACATACATATTTTCAGCTAAAAGTATGGCATAATTTGGTTTATTTTCATTTTCTCGGAAACTAGTAGGCCTAGAATTAAGATTTTTGGTTTAAAATGTTCGTAATGAATGCCTCTACAAATCTTGTTATGGTCAAAACCACGCCAGACTTACCGTTTTTGAGAAAAAATATGTGCAACGCACAATAACATACATATTTTTACATATTTTCAGCTAAAAGTATGGCATAATTTGGTTTATTTTCATTTTCTCGGAAACTAGTAGGCCTAGAATTAAGATTTTTGGTTTAAAATGTTCGTAATGAATGCCTCTACAAATCTTGTTATGGTCAAAACCACGCCAGACTTACCGTTTTTGAGAAAAAATATGTGCATCGCACAATAACATACATATTTTCAGCTAAAAGTATGGCATAATTTGGTTTATTTTCATTTTATCGGAAACTAGTAGGCCTAGAATTAAGATTTTTGGTTTAAAATGTTCGTAATGAATGCCTCTACAAATCTTGTTATGGTCAAAACCACGCCAGACTTACCGTTTTTGAGAAAAAATATGTGCATCGCACAATAACATACATATTTTTACATATTTTCAGCTAAAAGTATGGCATAATTTGGTTTATTTTCATTTTCTCGGAAACTAGTAGGCCTAGAATTAAGATTTTTGGTTTAAAATGTTCGTAATGAATGCCTCTACAAATCTTGTTATGGTCAAAACCACGCCAGACTTACCGTTTTTGAAAAAATATGTACAACGCACAATAACATACATATTTTTACATATTTTCAGCTAAAAGTATGGCATAATTTGGTTTATTTTCATTTTCTCGGAAACTAGTAGGCCTAGAACTAAGATTTTTGGTTTAAAATGTTCGTAATGAATGCCTCTACAAATCTTGTTATGGTCAAAACCACGCCAGACTTACCGTTTTTGAGAAAAAATATGTGCATCGCACAATAACATACATATTTTCAGCTAAAAGTATGGCATAATTTGGTTTATTTTCATTTTCTCGGAAACTAGTAGGCCTAGAATTAAGATTTTTGGTTTAAAATGTTCGTAATGAATGCCTCTACAAATCTTGTTATGGTCAAAACCACGTCAGACTTACCGTTTTTGAGAAAAAATATGTGCATCGCACAACAACATACATATTTTCAGCTAAAAGTATGGCATAATTTGGTTTATTTTCATTTTCTCGGAAACTAGTAGGCCTAGAATTAAGATTTTTGGTTTAAAATGTTCGTAATGAATGCCTCTACAAATCTTGTTATGGTCAAAACCACGCCAGACTTACCGTTTTTGAGAAAAAATATGTGCAACGCACAATAACATACATATTTTTACATATTTTCAGCTAAAAGTATGGCATAATTTGGTTTATTTCCATTTTCTCGGAAACTAGTAGGCCTAGAATTAAGATTTTTGGTTTAAAATGTTCGTAATGAATGCCTCTACAAATCTTGTTATGGTCAAAACCACGCCAGACTTACCGTTTTTGAGAAAAAATATGTGCATCGCACAATAACATACATATTTTCAGCTAAAAGTATGGCATAATTTGGTTTATTTTCATTTTCTCGGAAACTAGTAGGCCTAGAATTAAGATTTTTGGTTTAAAATGTTCGTAATGAATGCCTCTACAAATCTTGTTATGGTCAAAACCACGCCAGACTTACCGTTTTTGAGAAAAAATATGTGCAACGCACAATAACATACATATTTTTACATATTTTCAGCTAAAAGTATGGCATAATTTGGTTTATTTTCATTTTCTCGGAAACTAGTAGGCCTAGAATTAAGATTTTTGGTTTAAAATGTTCGTAATGAATGCCTCTACAAATCTTGTTATGGTCAAAACCACGCCAGACTTACCGTTTTTGAGAAAAAATATGTGCATCGCACAATAACATACATATTTTCAGCTAAAAGTATGGCATAATTTGGTTTATTTTCATTTTATCGGAAACTAGTAGGCCTAGAATTAAGATTTTTGGTTTAAAATGTTCGTAATGAATGCCTCTACAAATCTTGTTATGGTCAAAACCACGCCAGACTTACCGTTTTTGAGAAAAAATATGGGCATCGCACAATAACATACATATTTTTACATATTTTCAGCTAAAAGTATGGCATAATTTGGTTTATTTTCATTTTCTCGGAAACTAGTAGGCCTAGAATTAAGATTTTTGGTTTAAAATGTTCGTAATGAATGCCTCTACAAATCTTGTTATGGTCAAAACCACGCCAGACTTACCGTTTTTGAAAAAATATGTACAACGCACAATAACATACATATTTTTACATATTTTCAGCTAAAAGTATGGCATAATTTGGTTTATTTTCATTTTCTCGGAAACTAGTAGGCCTAGAACTAAGATTTTTGGTTTAAAATGTTCGTAATGAATGCCTCTACAAATCTTGTTATGGTCAAAACCACGCCAGACTTACCGTTTTTGAGAAAAAATATGTGCATCGCACAATAACATACATATTTTCAGCTAAAAGTATGGCATAATTTGGTTTATTTTCATTTTCTCGGAAACTAGTAGGCCTAGAATTAAGATTTTTGGTTTAAAATGTTCGTAATGAATGCCTCTACAAATCTTGTTATGGTCAAAACCACGTCAGACTTACCGTTTTTGAGAAAAAATATGTGCATCGCACAATAACATACATATTTTCAGCTAAAAGTATGGCATAATTTGGTTTATTTTCATTTTCTCGGAAACTAGTAGGCCTAGAATTAAGATTTTTGGTTTAAAATGTTCGTAATGAATGCCTCTACAAATCTTGTTATGGTCAAAACCACGCCAGACTTACCGTTTTTGAGAAAAAATATGTGCAACGCACAATAACATACATATTTTTACATATTTTCAGCTAAAAGTATGGCATAATTTGGTTTATTTCCATTTTCTCGGAAACTAGTAGGCCTAGAATTAAGATTTTTGGTTTAAAATGTTCGTAATGAATGCCTCTACAAATCTTGTTATGGTCAAAACCACGCCAGACTTACCGTTTTTGAGAAAAAATATGTGCATCGCACAATAACATACATATTTTCAGCTAAAAGTATGGCATAATTTGGTTTATTTTCATTTTCTCGGAAACTAGTAGGCCTAGAATTAAGATTTTTGGTTTAAAATGTTCGTAATGAATGCCTCTACAAATCTTGTTATGGTCAAAACCACGCCAGACTTACCGTTTTTGAGAAAAAATATGTGCAACGCACAATAACATACATATTTTTACATATTTTCAGCTAAAAGTATGGCATAATTTGGTTTATTTTCATTTTCTCGGAAACTAGTAGGCCTAGAATTAAGATTTTTGGTTTAAAATGTTCGTAATGAATGCCTCTACAAATCTTGTTATGGTCAAAACCACGCCAGACTTACCGTTTTTGAGAAAAAATATGTGCAACGCACAATAACATACATATTTTTACATATTTTCAGCTAAAAGTATGGCATAATTTGGTTTATTTTCATTTTCTCGGAAACTAGTAGGCCTAGAATTAAGATTTTTGGTTTAAAATGTTCGTAATGAATGCCTCTACAAATCTTGTTATGGTCAAAACCACGCCAGACTTACCGTTTTTGAGAAAAAATATGTGCAACGCACAATAACATACATATTTTTACATATTTTCAGCTAAAAGTATGGCATAATTTGGTTTATTTTCATTTTCTCGGAAACTAGTAGGCCTAGAATTAAGATTTTTGGTTTAAAATGTTCGTAATGAATGCCTCTACAAATCTTGTTATGGTCAAAACCACGCCAGACTTACCGTTTTTGAGAAAAAATATGTGCATCGCACAATAACATACATATTTTCAGCTAAAAGTATGGCATAATTTGGTTTATTTTCATTTTCTCGGAAACTAGTAGGCCTAGAATTAAGATTTTTGGTTTAAAATGTTCGTAATGAATGCCTCTACAAATCTTGTTATGGTCAAAACCACGCCAGACTTACCGTTTTTGAGAAAAAATATGTGCAACGCACAATAACATACATATTTTTACATATTTTCAGCTAAAAGTATGGCATAATTTGGTTTATTTTCATTTTCTCGGAAACTAGTAGGCCTAGAATTAAGATTTTTGGTTTAAAATGTTCGTAATGAATGCCTCTACAAATCTTGTTATGGTCAAAACCACGCCAGACTTACCGTTTTTGAGAAAAAATATGTGCAACGCACAATAACATACATATTTTTACATATTTTCAGCTAAAAGTATGGCATAATTTGGTTTATTTTCATTTTCTCGGAAACTAGTAGGCCTAGAATTAAGATTTTTGGTTTAAAATGTTCGTAATGAATGCCTCTACAAATCTTGTTATGGTCAAAACCACGCCAGACTTACCGTTTTTGAGAAAAAATATGTGCATCGCACAATAACATACATATTTTCAGCTAAAAGTATGGCATAATTTGGTTTATTTTCATTTTCTCGGAAACTAGTAGGCCTAGAATTAAGATTTTTGGTTTAAAATGTTCGTAATGAATGCCTCTACAAATCTTGTTATGGTCAAAACCACGCCAGACTTACCGTTTTTGAGAAAAAATATGTGCATCGCACAATAACATACATATTTTCAGCTAAAAGTATGGCATAATTTGGTTTATTTTCATTTTCTCGGAAACTAGTAGGCCTAGAATTAAGATTTTTGGTTTAAAATGTTCGTAATGAATGCCTCTACAAATCTTGTTATGGTCAAAACCACGCCAGACTTACCGTTTTTGAGAAAAAATATGTGCAACGCACAATAACATACATACTTTACTTACTTAAGGTGGCGCTACAGTCCGGGGTGGACCTGGGCCTCAACCAACAAGCGTCTCCAGCCAGCTCGATCTTTAGCTAGCTGCCTCCAGTTTCGCACGCACAGTTGGTTGAGGTCCCTTTCCACTTGCGTGCGCCACCTGAGTCGCGGTCTTCCTCTACTGCGCCGTCCCTCGGGGGTGGATTCGAAGACTTTCCGGGCCGGAGCATTGGTATCCATTCGCTCTATATGACCTAGCCATCTCAATCTTTGTATCTTCATCCTTCTGGCTAAGTCAATGTCGCTGAACAGCTCGTACAGTTCGTTGTTGTATCTTCTCCTCCACTCACCCTCTATGCAGACGGGACCGAAAATCACCCGAAGAATTTTCCTCTCGAAGCAACCAAGAGCAACCTCATCCGCTTTTGACAAAGTCCATGCTTCTGCGCCATATAGCAGGACTGGGACGATTAGGGTCTTGTACAGGGTTACTTTGGTTGTTCGAGAGAGGGCTTTGTTTATCAATTGCTTTCTTAGCCCAAAGAAGCAGCGATTAGCAAGAGTTATTCTTCGTTTGATTTCAGCGGTGGTGTCGTTGTCTGAGTTAATAGCGGTGCCTAGGTAGACAAAGTCCTTGACTACCTCAAAGTTATAACTGTCAGCTGTGACGTTCTGTCCGAGACGTCGGTGTTGGGTGTCCTTTCTGGTTGACAGCATATATTTGGTCTTGCCCTCATTTACGCTAAACCCATCTTCGCGGCCTCCGTCGCAATACTCACAAAAGTGCCATTGACATCACGCTGTGTTCTTCCGATTATGTCAATATCGTCGGCATATGCGAGTAATTGGACGGACTTCTGAAAGATTGTGCCTCTGGTGTTGGCGTGCGAGTTTTGCACAATTCTTTCAAGTATGATGTTGAAGAAGTCGCATGACAGCGCGTCGCCTTGTCTGAATCCTTTTTTGACATCAAAGGTCTCGGTTAGGTCTTTACCGACCTTGATGGAGCAGCGTGCATTCTCCATCGTCATTCTACACAAACGGACGAGTTTGGTAGGGATGCCAAAACTAGACATTGCTCTGTATAGCTCGTCTCTATAGATGCTGTCATACGCGGCCTTAAAATCGATGAAAAGGTGGTGGGTATCGATTTGTTGTTCCTGGGTTTTTTCCAAGATCTGCCGCAGCGTGAATATTTGGTCGATGGTGGATTTTCCAGGCCTAAAGCCACACTGGTATGGACCGACCAGGTTGTTGACGAATGGCTTTAGGCGTTCACACAACACGGCAGATAGGATCTTATAAGCGATATTTAGAAGACTGATGCCTCTATAGTTGGCGCAGTTTAGAGGGTCTCCTTTTTTGTGGATCGGGCGAACAATGCTGAGGTTCCATTCATCGGGCATGCTTTCTTCCGACCATATTTTACAGATGAGTTGGTGCATGCTCCTTACCAAGTCATCGCCTGCTGCTTTGAAGAGCTCAGCCGCTAGGCCGTCAGCTCCAGCAGCTTTGTTGGACTTTAGTTTAGATATGGCTATCTTCACTTCGTCCAGATCGGGGGGACGGAATTGTTGATCTACGTCGTCCCTTTCATTCGGGTTGAATGGTTCAATCTGCCTGACAGCGGAATTCGGTTCTTCATCGCCGTTATACAGTCTGCAGAAGTGGTTCTTCCATATCCTCAGCATCGACTGTGGTTCTACTACGATGTTCCCTTGATCGTCCTTGCAGGCTTCGGTTCGGGCTTTATAACCCTGACAGGTTGACTTTACCCTTTGGTAAAACTTCCTTACCTCATTCCTGCAGTAGTAACTCTCTATTCCACCGATCGCGCGCTTCTCATGCTCCTTCTTTTTCCTCCTGAGAAGCCGGTGTTCGTCTCTCCTTTTCTGCTCGTAGAGCTCGCGAGCAGCTCTTGTCCTTCTTTGCAGTGCCGCTTTGTAGGCCTCTTGCTTAGCTGCATTCGCCTGCCGACACTCGTCGTCAAACCAGGGGTTTCGTTGTGGTGGCCGAGTGAAACCCAGCACATCAAAGGCGGCATCTCTGATAGCTTTTTGGCAATGTTGCCACTGGTCTTCAATACTTGGTGTCGGCGGCAAAGAACTTCTTCTGAGATAAAGGGAGACTCGATCGGAAAAGGATTTGGCGATCTCTTGCGATTGTAGCCTTCCGACGTCGAACTTCCTCACAGTATTTTCTTGTCTTGGCGGTGTTCGGGATATCCGCAGCCTTACCTTGGCTACAACAAGGTAGTGGTCCGAGTCGATGTTGGCTTCTCGAAACGTTCGGACATCCATAATACTGGAGGAGTGCCTTGCGTCGATCGCAATGTGATCAATCTGGTTGACGGTTGATTGATCAGGAGATCTCCATGTTCCTTTGTGAATATTGAGGTGTGGGAACCGTGTACTGGCTACTACAACATTTCGCCCCGCAGCAAAGTCGATCAGCCTAAATCCGTTATCGGAGGTGGTGTCGTGTAGGCTGTGCTTCCCGACCGTACTACCAAAGACATTCTCTCTTCCCAGCTTTGCATTAAAATCGCCTATGACAATTTTAATGTCATAGCTAGGGCACTGCTCGTATGTCTTGTCCAAGAGCTCATAGAAACTGTCTTTGGTGTCGTCGTCTTTCTCCTCTGTGGGGGCATGTGCGCATATTAGGCTTATATTGGCGAATTTAGCCTTGATGCGAATTGTCGTAAGGCGTTCGTTCACACATCTGAACGATAAGACTTCTTGCCTAAGTCTACCCCTAACGACGAATCCACATCCAAACAAGCGCTGCTTTTGCTGCCTGTAGCAGTCACCGTAGTAAATGTCACAGTTTGTCATCCTCTTTTTGCCCGGCCCATCCCATCGCACTTCTTGGATGGCGGTGATGTCTGCTTTGTAGCAGTCCAGGGCTTCCGCTAATTGTTCGGCTGCACGTGGCCTATAAAGGGACCTTACATTCCACGTGCAGATCCGAAGATCGTTGTCCTTAATTCGTTTGCGGGGTTCGTCATCAGTAATTCCGTCCGTTTCCGAGGCTTGTTGCTGCTTCGTAACTTGATTTTTTTTTGGTGTGGCCGGGCAGTTACCCCGACGGCACAACCCCCAACCTGGAGGACCAGTTCCTTTTTTTTTTACCCCTAGGACAAGAGGTCGCACTTATAAGTTTAGCAGGTTGAGTTCGGGTGAACTACAACCAGTACCCGATGGCTACCACTTGGAGGTAAAATAAGCACAATTGATGTATAGGAAAAGTTACAACACTGGGCATCGCCAGGTTGACGCCAATCAGTGCCTACCCGATTCCTACAACATCCAGCCATCAACCACAATAACATACATATTTTTACATATTTTCAGCTAAAAGTATGGCATAATTTGGTTTATTTTCATTTTCTCGGAAACTAGTAGGCCTAGAATTAAGATTTTTGGTTTAAAATGTTCGTAATGAATGCCTCTACAAATCTTGTTATGGTCAAAACCACGCCAGACTTACCGTTTTTGAGAAAAAATATGTGCAACGCACAATAACATACATATTTTTACATATTTTCAGCTAAAAGTATGGCATAATTTGGTTTATTTTCATTTTCTCGGAAACTAGTAGGCCTAGAATTAAGATTTTTGGTTTAAAATGTTCGTAATGAATGCCTCTACAAATCTTGTTATGGTCAAAACCACGCCAGACTTACCGTTTTTGAGAAAAAATATGTGCAACGCACAATAACATACATATTTTTACATATTTTCAGCTAAAAGTATGGCATAATTTGGTTTATTTTCATTTTCTCGGAAACTAGTAGGCCTAGAATTAAGATTTTTGGTTTAAAATGTTCGTAATGAATGCCTCTACAAATCTTGTTATGGTCAAAACCACGCCAGACTTACCGTTTTTGAGAAAAAATATGTGCATCGCACAATAACATACATATTTTCAGCTAAAAGTATGGCATAATTTGGTTTATTTTCATTTTCTCGGAAACTAGTAGGCCTGGAATTAAGATTTTTGGTTTAAAATGTTCGTAATGAATGCCTCTACAAATCTTGTTATGGTCAAAACCACGTCAGACTTACCGTTTTTGAGAAAAAATATGTGCATCGCACAATAACATACATATTTTCAGCTAAAAGTATGGCATAATTTGGTTTATTTTCATTTTCTCGGAAACTAGTAGGCCTAGAATTAAGATTTTTGGTTTAAAATGTTCGTAATGAATGCCTCTACAAATCTTGTTATGGTCAAAACCACGCCAGACTTACCGTTTTTGAGAAAAAATATGTGCATCGCACAATAACATACATATTTTCAGCTAAAAGTATGGCATAATTTGGTTTATTTTCATTTTCTCGGAAACTAGTAGGCCTAGAATTAAGATTTTTGGTTTAAAATGTTCGTAATGAATGCCTCTACAAATCTTGTTATGGTCAAAACCACGCCAGACTTACCGTTTTTGAGAAAAAATATGTGCAACGCACAATAACATACATATTTTTACATATTTTCAGCTAAAAGTATGGCATAATTTGGTTTATTTCCATTTTCTCGGAAACTAGTAGGCCTAGAATTAAGATTTTTGGTTTAAAATGTTCGTAATGAATGCCTCTACAAATCTTGTTATGGTCAAAACCACGCCAGACTTACCGTTTTTGAGAAAAAATATGTGCATCGCACAATAACATACATATTTTCAGCTAAAAGTATGGCATAATTTGGTTTATTTTCATTTTCTCGGAAACTAGTAGGCCTAGAATTAAGATTTTTGGTTTAAAATGTTCGTAATGAATGCCTCTACAAATCTTGTTATGGTCAAAACCACGCCAGACTTACCGTTTTTGAGAAAAAATATGTGCAACGCACAATAACATACATATTTTTACATATTTTCAGCTAAAAGTATGGCATAATTTGGTTTATTTTCATTTTCTCGGAAACAAGTAGGCCTAGAATTAAGATTTTTGGTTTAAAATGTTCGTAATGAATGCCTCTACAAATCTTGTTATGGTCAAAACCACGCCAGACTTACCGTTTTTGAGAAAAAATATGTGCAACGCACAATAACATACATATTTTTACATATTTTCAGCTAAAAGTATGGCATAATTTGGTTTATTTTCATTTTCTCGGAAACTAGTAGGCCTAGAATTAAGATTTTTGGTTTAAAATGTTCGTAATGAATGCCTCTACAAATCTTGTTATGGTCAAAACCACGCCAGACTTACCGTTTTTGAGAAAAAATATGTGCAACGCACAATAACATACATATTTTTACATATTTTCAGCTAAAAGTATGGCATAATTTGGTTTATTTTCATTTTCTCGGAAACTAGTAGGCCTAGAATTAAGATTTTTGGTTTAAAATGTTCGTAATGAATGCCTCTACAAATCTTGTTATGGTCAAAACCACGCCAGACTTACCGTTTTTGAGAAAAAATATGTGCATACATATTTTTACATATTTTCAGCTAAAAGTATGGCATAATTTGGTTTATTTTCATTTTCTCGGAAACTAGTAGGCCTAGAATTAAGATTTTTGGTTTAAAATGTTCGTAATGAATGCCTCTACAAATCTTGTTATGGTCAAAACCACGCCAGACTTACCGTTTTTGAGAAAAAATATGTGCATCGCACAATAACATACATATTTTCAGCTAAAAGTATGGCATAATTTGGTTTATTTTCATTTTCTCGGAAACTAGTAGGCCTAGAATTAAGATTTTTGGTTTAAAATGTTCGTAATGAATGCCTCTACAAATCTTGTTATGGTCAAAACCACGCCAGACTTACCGTTTTTGAGAAAAAATATGTGCATCGCACAATAACATACATATTTTCAGCTAAAAGTATGGCATAATTTGGTTTATTTTCATTTTCTCGGAAACTAGTAGGCCTAGAATTAAGATTTTTGGTTTAAAATGTTCGTAATGAATGCCTCTACAAATCTTGTTATGGTCAAAACCACGTCAGACTTACCGTTTTTGAGAAAAAATATGTGCAACGCACAATAACATACATATTTTTACATATTTTCAGCTAAAAGTATGGCATAATTTGGTTTATTTTCATTTTCTCGGAAACTAGTAGGCCTAGAATTAAGATTTTTGGTTTAAAATGTTCGTAATGAATGCCTCTACAAATCTTGTTATGGTCAAAACCACGCCAGACTTACCGTTTTTGAGAAAAAATATGTGCAACGCACAATAACATACATATTTTTACATATTTTCAGCTAAAAGTATGGCATAATTTGGTTTATTTTCATTTTCTCGGAAACTAGTAGGCCTAGAATTAAGATTTTTGGTTTAAAATGTTCGTAATGAATGCCTCTACAAATCTTGTTATGGTCAAAACCACGCCAGACTTACCGTTTTTGAGAAAAAATATGTGCAACGCACAATAACATACATATTTTTACATATTTTCAGCTAAAAGTATGGCATAATTTGGTTTATTTTCATTTTCTCGGAAACTAGTAGGCCTAGAATTAAGATTTTTGGTTTAAAATGTTCGTAATGAATGCCTCTACAAATCTTGTTATGGTCAAAACCACGCCAGACTTACCGTTTTTGAGAAAAAATATGTGCAACGCACAATAACACATATTTTTACATATTTTCAGCTAAAAGTATGGCATAATTTGGTTTATTTTCATTTTCTCGGAAACTAGTAGGCCTAGAATTAAGATTTTTGGTTTAAAATGTTCGTAATGAATGCCTCTACAAATCTTGTTATGGTCAAAACCACGCCAGACTTACCGTTTTTGAGAAAAAATATGTGCATCGCACAATAACATACATATTTTCAGCTAAAAGTATGGCATAATTTGGTTTATTTTCATTTTCTCGGAAACTAGTAGGCCTAGAATTAAGATTTTTGGTTTAAAATGTTCGTAATGAATGCCTCTACAAATCTTGTTATGGTCAAAACCACGCCAGACTTACCGTTTTTGAGAAAAAATATGTGCAACGCACAATAACATACATATTTTTACATATTTTCAGCTAAAAGTATGGCATAATTTGGTTTATTTTCATTTTCTCGGAAACTAGTAGGCCTAGAATTAAGATTTTTGGTTTAAAATGTTCGTAATGAATGCCTCTACAAATCTTGTTATGGTCAAAACCACGCCAGACTTACCGTTTTTGAGAAAAAATATGTGCATCGCACAATAACATACATATTTTCAGCTAAAAGTATGGCATAATTTGGTTTATTTTCATTTTCTCGGAAACTAGTAGGCCTAGAATTAAGATTTTTGGTTTAAAATGTTCGTAATGAATGCCTCTACAAATCTTGTTATGGTCAAAACCACGCCAGACTTACCGTTTTTGAGAAAAAATATGTGCATCGCACAATAACATACATATTTTCAGCTAAAAGTATGGCATAATTTGGTTTATTTTCATTATCTCGGAAACTAGTAGGCCTAGAATTAAGATTTTTGGTTTAAAATTTTCGTAATGAATGCCTCTACAAATCTTGTTATGGTCAAAACCACGCCAGACTTACCGTTTTTGAGAAAAAATATGTGCATCGCACAATAACATACATATTTTTACATATTTTCAGCTAAAAGTATGGCATAATTTGGTTTATTTTCATTATCTCGGAAACTAGTAGGCCTAGAATTAAGATTTTTGGTTTAAAATTTTCGTAATGAATGCCTCTACAAATCTTGTTATGGTCAAAACCACGCCAGACTTACCGTTTTTGAGAAAAACTATGTGCATCGCACAATAACATACATATTTTTACATATTTTCAGCTAAAAGTATGGCATAATTTGGTTTATTTTCATTTTCTCGGAAACTAGTAGGCCTAGAATTAAGATTTTTGGTTTAAAATGTTCGTAATGAATGCCTCTACAAATCTTGTTATGGTCAAAACCACGCCAGACTTACCGTTTTTGAGAAAAAATATGTGCATCGCACAATAACATACATATTTTCAGCTAAAAGTATGGCATAATTTGGTTTATTTTCATTTTCTCGGAAACTAGTAGGCCTAGAATTAAGATTTTTGGTTTAAAATGTTCGTAATGAATGCCTCTACAAATCTTGTTATGGTCAAAACCACGCCAGACTTACCGTTTTTGAGAAAAAATATGTGCATCGCACAATAACATACATATTTTCAGCATATTTTCAGCTAAAAGTATGGCATAATTTGGTTTATTTTCATTTTCTCGGAAACTAGTAGGCCTAGAATTAAGATTTTTGGTTTAAAATGTTCGTAATGAATGCCTCTACAAATCTTGTTATGGTCAAAACCACGCCAGACTTACCGTTTTTGAGAAAAAATATGTGCATCGCACAATAACACATATTTTCAGCTAAAAATATGGCATAATTTGGTTTATTTTCATTTTCTCGGAAACTAGTAGGCCTAGAATTAAGATTTTTGGTTTAAAATGTTCGTAATGAATGCCTCTACAAATCTTGTTATGGTCAAAACCACGCCAGACTTACCGTTTTTGAGAAAAAATATGTGCATCGCACAATAACATACATATTTTCAGCTAAAAGTATGGCATAATTTGGTTTATTTTCATTTTCTCGGAAACTAGTAGGCCTAGAATTAAGATTTTTGGTTTAAAATGTTCGTAATGAATGCCTCTACAAATCTTGTTATGGTCAAAACCACGCCAGACTTACCGTTTTTGAGAAAAAATATGTGCATCGCACAATAACATACATATTTTCAGCTAAAAGTATGGCATAATTTGGTTTATTTTCATTTTCTCGGAAACTAGTAGGCCTAGAATTAAGATTTTTGGTTTAAAATGTTCGTAATGAATGCCTCTACAAATCTTGTTATGGTCAAAACCACGCCAGACTTACCGTTTTTGAGAAAAAATATGTGCAACGCACAATAACATACATATTTTTACATATTTTCAGCTAAAAGTATGGCATAATTTGGTTTATTTTCATTTTCTCGGAAACTAGTAGGCCTAGAATTAAGATTTTTGGTTTAAAATGTTCGTAATGAATGCCTCTACAAATCTTGTTATGGTCAAAACCACGCCAGACTTACCGTTTTTGAGAAAAAATATGTGCGTCGCACAATAACATACATATTTTCAGCTAAAAGTATGGCATAATTTGGTTTATTTTCATTTTCTCGGAAACTAGTAGGCCTAGAATTAAGATTTTTGGTTTAAAATGTTCGTAATGAATGCCTCTACAAATCTTGTTATGGTCAAAACCACGCCAGACTTACCGTTTTTGAGAAAAAATATGTGCAACGCACAATAACATACATATTTTTACATATTTTCAGCTAAAAGTATGGCATAATTTGGTTTATTTTCATTTTCTCGGAAACTAGTAGGCCTAGAATTAAGATTTTTGGTTTAAAATGTTCGTAATGAATGCCTCTACAAATCTTGTTATGGTCAAAACCACGCCAGTCTTACCGTTTTTGAGAAAAAATATGTGCATCGCACAATAACATACATATTTTTACATATTTTCAGCTAAAAGTATGGCATAATTTGGTTTATTTTCATTTTCTCGGAAACTAGTAGGCCTAGAATTAAGATTTTTGGTTTAAAATGTTCGTAATGAATGCCTCTACAAATCTTGTTATGGTCAAAACCACGCCAGACTTACCGTTTTTGAGAAAAAATATGTGCATCGCACAATAACATACATATTTTCAGCTAAAAGTATGGCATAATTTGGTTTATTTTCATTTTCTCGGAAACTAGTAGGCCTAGAATTAAGATTTTTGGTTTAAAATGTTCGTAATGAATGCCTCTACAAATCTTGTTATGGTCAAAACCACTTCAGACTTACCGTTTTTGAGAAAAAATATGTGCATCGCACAATAACATACATATTTTCAGCTAAAAGTATGGCATAATTTGGTTTATTTTCATTTTCTCGGAAACTAGTAGGCCTAGAATTAAGATTTTTGGTTTAAAATGTTCGTAATGAATGCCTCTACAAATCTTGTTATGGTCAAAACCACGCCAGACTTACCGTTTTTGAGAAAAAATATGTGCATCGCACAATAACATACATATTTTCAGCTAAAAGTATGGCATAATTTGGTTTATTTTCATTTTCTCGGAAACTAGTAGGCCTAGAATTAAGATTTTTGGTTTAAAATGTTCGTAATGAATGCCTCTACAAATCTTGTTATGGTCAAAACCACGCCAGACTTACCGTTTTTGAGAAAAAATATGTGCATCGCACAATAACATACATATTTTCAGCTAAAAGTATGGCATAATTTGGTTTATTTTCATTTTCTCGGAAACTAGTAGGCCTAGAATTAAGATTTTTGGTTTAAAATGTTCGTAATGAATGCCTCTACAAATCTTGTTATGGTCAAAACCACGCCAGACTTACCGTTTTTGAGAAAAAATATGTGCATCGCACAATAACATACATATTTTCAGCTAAAAGTATGGCATAATTTGGTTTATTTTCATTTTCTCGGAAACTAGTAGGCCTAGAATTAAGATTTTTGGTTTAAAATGTTCGTAATGAATGCCTCTACAAATCTTGTTATGGTCAAAACCACGCCAGACTTACCGTTTTTGAGAAAAAATATGTGCATCGCACAATAACATACATATTTTTACATATTTTCAGCTAAAAGTATGGCATAATTTGGTTTATTTTCATTTTCTCGGAAACTAGTAGGCCTAGAATTAAGATTTTTGGTTTAAAATGTTCGTAATGAATGCCTCTACAAATCTTGTTATGGTCAAAACCACGCCAGACTTACCGTTTTTGAGAAAAAATATGTGCAACGCACAATAACATACATATTTTTACATATTTTCAGCTAAAAGTATGGCATAATTTGGTTTATTTTCATTTTCTCGGAAACTAGTAGGCCTAGAATTAAGATTTTTGGTTTAAAATGTTCGTAATGAATGCCTCTACAAATCTTGTTATGGTCAAAACCACGCCAGACTTACCGTTTTTGAGAAAAAATATGTGCATCGCACAATAACATACATATTTTTACATATTTTCAGCTAAAAGTATGGCATAATTTGGTTTATTTTCATTTTCTCGGAAACTAGTAGGCCTAGAATTAAGATTTTTGGTTTAAAATGTTCGTAATGAATGCCTCTACAAATCTTGTTATGGTCAAAACCAAGCCAGACTTACCGTTTTTGAGAAAAAATATGTGCATCGCACAATAACATACATATTTTCAGCTAAAAGTATGGCATAATTTGGTTTATTTTCATTTTCTCGGAAACTAGTAGGCCTAGAATTAAGATTTTTGGTTTAAAATGTTCGTAATGAATGCCTCTACAAATCTTGTTATGGTCAAAACCACGCCAGACTTACCGTTTTTGAGAAAAAATATGTGCATCGCACAATAACATACATATTTTCAGCTAAAAGTATGGCATAATTTGGTTTATTTTCATTTTCTCGGAAACTAGTAGGCCTAGAATTAAGATTTTTGGTTTAAAATGTTCGTAATGAATGCCTCTACAAATCTTGTTATGGTCAAAACCACGCCAGACTTACCGTTTTTGAGAAAAAATATGTGCAACGCACAATAACATACATATTTTTACATATTTTCAGCTAAAAGTATGGCATAATTTGGTTTATTTTCATTTTCTCGGAAACTAGTAGGCCTAGAATTAAGATTTTTGGTTTAAAATGTTCGTAATGAATGCCTCTACAAATCTTGTTATGGTAAAAACCACGCCAGACTTACCGTTTTTGAGAAAAAATATGTGCAACGCACAATAACATACATATTTTTACATATTTTCAGCTAAAAGTATGGCATAATTTGGTTTATTTTCATTTTCTCGGAAACTAGTAGGCCTAGAATTAAGATTTTTGGTTTAAAATGTTCGTAATGAATGCCTCTACAAATCTTGTTATGGTCAAAACCACGCCAGACTTACCGTTTTTGAGAAAAAATATGTGCATCGCACAATAACATACATATTTTCAGCTAAAAGTATGGCATAATTTGGTTTATTTTCATTTTCTCGGAAACTAGTAGGCCTAGAATTAAGATTTTTGGTTTAAAATGTTCGTAATGAATGCCTCTACAAATCTTGTTATGGTCAAAACCACGCCAGACTTACCGTTTTTGAGAAAAAATATGTGCAACGCACAATAACATACATATTTTTACATATTTTCAGCTAAAAGTATGGCATAATTTGGTTTATTTTCATTTTCTCGGAAACTAGTAGGCCTAGAATTAAGATTTTTGGTTTAAAATGTTCGTAATGAATGCCTCTACAAATCTTGTTATGGTCAAAACCACGCCAGACTTACCGTTTTTGAGAAAAAATATGTGCATCGCACAATAACATACATATTTTTACATATTTTCAGCTAAAAGTATGGCATAATTTGGTTTATTTTCATTTTCTCGGAAACTAGTAGGCCTAGAATTAAGATTTTTGGTTTAAAATGTTCGTAATGAATGCCTCTACAAATCTTTTTATGGTCAAAACCACGCCAGACTTACCGTTTTTGAGAAAAAATATGTGCATCGCACAATAACATACATATTTTCAGCTAAAAGTATGGCATAATTTGGTTTATTTTCATTTTCTCGGAAACTAGTAGGCCTAGAATTAAGATTTTTGGTTTAAAATGTTCGTAATGAATGCCTCTACAAATCTTGTTATGGTCAAAACCACGCCAGACTTACCGTTTTTGAGAAAAAATATGTGCATCGCACAATAACATACATATTTTCAGCTAAAAGTATGGCATAATTTGGTTTATTTTCATTTTCTCGGAAACTAGTAGGCCTAGAATTAAGATTTTTGGTTTAAAATGTTCGTAATGAATGCCTCTACAAATCTTGTTATGGTCAAAACCACGCCAGACTTACCGTTTTTGAGAAAAAATATGTGCATCGCACAATAACATACATATTTTCAGCTAAAAGTATGGCATAATTTGGTTTATTTTCATTTTCTCGGAAACTAGTAGGCCTAGAATTAAGACTTTTGGTTTAAAATGTTCGTAATGAATGCCTCTACAAATCTTGTTATGGTCAAAACCACGCCAGACTTACCGTTTTTGAGAAAAAATATATGCATCGCACAATAACATACATATTTTCAGCTAAAAGTATGGCATAATTTGGTTTATTTTCATTTTCTCGGAAACTAGTAGGCCTAGAATTAAGATTTTTGGTTTAAAATGTTCGTAATGAATGCCTCTACAAATCTTGTTATGGTCAAAACCACGTCAGACTTACCGTTTTTGAGAAAAAATATGTGCATCGCACAATAACATACATATTTTCAGCTAAAAGTATGGCATAATTTGGTTTATTTTCATTTTCTCGGAAACTAGTAGGCCTAGAATTAAGATTTTTGGTTTAAAATGTTCGTAATGAATGCCTCTACAAATCTTGTTATGGTCAAAACCACGCCAGACTTACCGTTTTTGAGAAAAAATATGTGCATCGCACAATAACATACATATTTTCAGCTAAAAGTATGGCATAATTTGGTTTATTTTCATTTTCTCGGAAACTAGTAGGCCTAGAATTAAGATTTTTGGTTTAAAATGTTCGTAATGAATGCCTCTACAAATCTTTTTATGGTCAAAACCACGCCAGACTTACCGTTTTTGAGAAAAAATATATGCAACGCACAATAACATACATATTTTTACATATTTTCAGCTAAAAGTATGGCATAATTTGGTTTATTTTCATTTTCTCGGAAACTAGTAGGCCTAGAATTAAGATTTTTGGTTTAAAATGTTCGTAATGAATGCCTCTACAAATCTTGTTATGGTCAAAACCACGCCAGACTTACCGTTTTTGAGAAAAAATATGTGCAACGCACAATAACATACATATTTTTACATATTTTCAGCTAAAAGTATGGCATAATTTGGTTTATTTTCATTTTCTCGGAAACTAGTAGGCCTAGAATTAAGATTTTTAGTTTAAAATGTTCGTAATGAATGCCTCTACAAATCTTGTTATGGTCAAAAACCACGCCAGACTTACCGTTTTTGAGAAAAAATATGTGCATCGCACAATAACATACATATTTTCAGCTAAAAGTATGGCATAATTTGGTTTATTTTCATTTTCTCGGAAACTAGTAGGCCTAGAATTAAGATTTTTGGCTTAAAATGTTCGTAATGAATGCCTCTACAAATCTTGTTATGGTCAAAACCACGCCAGACTTACCGTTTTTGAGAAAAAATATGTGCAACGCACAATAACATACATATTTTTACATATTTTCAGCTAAAAGTATGGCATAATTTGGTTTATTTTCATTTTCTCGGAAACTAGTAGGCCTAGAATTAAGATTTTTGGTTTAAAATGTTCGTAATGAATGCCTCTACAAATCTTGTTATGGTCAAAACCACGCCAGACTTACCGTTTTTGAGAAAAAATATGTGCAACGCACAATAACATACATATTTTCAGCTAAAAGTATGGCATAATTTGGTTTATTTTGATTTTCTCGGAAACTAGTAGGCCTAGAATTAAGATTTTTGGTTTAAAATGTTCGTAATGAATGCCTCTACAAATCTTGTTATGGTCAAAACCACGCCAGACTTACCGTTTTTGAGAAAAAATATGTGCAACGCACAATAACATACATATTTTTACATATTTTCAGCTAAAAGTATGGCATAATTTGGTTTATTTTCATTTTCTCGGAAACTAGTAGGCCTAGAATTAAGATTTTTGGTTTAAAATGTTCGTAATGAATGCCTCTACAAATCTTGTTATGGTCAAAACCACGCCAGACTTACCGTTTTTGAGAAAAAATATGTGCAACGCACAATAACATACATATTTTTACATATTTTCAGCTAAAAGTATGGCATAATTTGGTTTATTTTCATTTTCTCGGAAACTAGTAGGCCTAGAATTAAGATTTTTGGTTTAAAATGTTCGTAATGAATGCCTCTACAAATCTTGTTATGGTCAAAACCACGCCAGACTTACCGTTTTTGAGAAAAAATATGTGCATCGCACAATAACATACATATTTTCAGCTAAAAGTATGGCATAATTTGGTTTATTTTCATTTTCTCGGAAACTAGTAGGCCTAGAATTAAGATTTTTGGTTTAAAATGTTCGTAATGAATGCCTCTACAAATCTTGTTATGGTCAAAACCACGCCAGACTTACCGTTTTTGAGAAAAAATATGTGCAACGCACAATAACATACATATTTTTACATATTTTCAGCTAAAAGTATGGCATAATTTGGTTTATTTTCATTTTCTCGGAAACTAGTAGGCCTAGAATTAAGATTTTTGGTTTAAAATGTTCGTAATGAATGCCTCTACAAATCTTGTTATGGTCAAAACCACGCCAGACTTACCGTTTTTGAGAAAAAATATGTGCAACGCACAATAACATACATATTTTTACATATTTTCAGCTAAAAGTATGGCATAATTTGGTTTATTTTCATTTTCTCGGAAACTAGTAGGCCTAGAATTAAGATTTTTGGTTTAAAATGTTCGTAATGAATGCCTCTACAAATCTTGTTATGGTCAAAACCACGCCAGACTTACCGTTTTTGAGAAAAAATATGTGCAACGCACAATAACATACATATTTTTACATATTTTCAGCTAAAAGTATGGCATAATTTGGTTTATTTTCATTTTCTCGGAAACTAGTAGGCCTAGAATTAAGATTTTTGGTTTAAAATGTTCGTAATGAATGCCTCTACAAATCTTGTTATGGTCAAAACCACGCCAGACTTACCGTTTTTGAGAAAAAATATGTGCATCGCACAATAACATACATATTTTTACATATTTTCAGCTAAAAGTATGGCATAATTTGGTTTATTTTCATTTTCTCGGAAACTAGTAGGCCTAGAATTAAGATTTTTGGTTTAAAATGTTCGTAATGAATGCCTCTACAAATCTTGTTATGGTCAAAACCACGCCAGACTTACCGTTTTTGAGAAAAAATATGTGCATCGAACAATAACATACATATTTTCAGCTAAAAGTATGGCATAATTTGGTTTATTTTCATTTTCTCGGAAACTAGTAGGCCTAGAATTAAGATTTTTGGTTTAAAATGTTCGTAATGAATGCCTCTACAAATCTTGTTATGGTCAAAACCACGTCAGACTTACCGTTTTTGAGAAAAAATATGTGCAACGCACAATAACATACATATTTTTACATATTTTCAGCTAAAAGTATGGCATAATTTGGTTTATTTTCATTTTCTCGGAAACTAGTAGGCCTAGAATTAAGATTTTTGGTTTAAAATGTTCGTAATGAATGCCTCTACAAATCTTGTTATGGTCAAAACCACGCCAGACTTACCGTTTTTGAGAAAAAATATGTGCAACGCACAATAACATACATATTTTTACATATTTTCAGCTAAAAGTATGGCATAATTTGGTTTATTTTCATTTTCTCGGAAACTAGTAGGCCTAGAATTAAGATTTTTGGTTTAAAATGTTCGTAATGAATGCCTCTACAAATCTTGTTATGGTCAAAACCACGCCAGACTTACCGTTTTTGAGAAAAAATATGTGCAACGCACAATAACATAAATATTTTTACATATTTTCAGCTAAAAGTATGGCATAATTTGGTTTATTTTCATTTTCTCGGAAACTAGTAGGCCTAGAATTAAGATTTTTGGTTTAAAATGTTCGTAATGAATGCCTCTACAAATCTTGTTATGGTCAAAACCACGCCAGACTTACCGTTTTTGAGAAAAAATATGTGCATCGCACAATAACATACATATTTTCAGCTAAAAGTATGGCATAATTTGGTTTATTTTCATTTTCTCGGAAACTAGTAGGCCTAGAATTAAGATTTTTGGTTTAAAATGTTCGTAATGAATGCCTCTACAAATCTTGTTATGGTCAAAACCACGCCAGACTTACCGTTTTTGAGAAAAAATATGTGCAACGCACAATAACATACATATTTTTACATATTTTCAGCTAAAAGTATGGCATAATTTGGTTTATTTTCATTTTCTCGGAAACTAGTAGGCCTAGAATTAAGATTTTTGGTTTAAAATGTTCGTAATGAATGCCTCTACAAATCTTGTTATGGTCAAAACCACGCCAGACTTACCGTTTTTGAGAAAAAATATGAGCAACGCACAATAACATACATATTTTTACATATTTTCAGCTAAAAGTATGGCATAATTTGGTTTATTTTCATTTTCTCGGAAACTAGTAGGCCTAGAATTAAGATTTTTGGTTTAAAATGTTCGTAATGAATGCCTCTACAAATCTTGTTATGGTCAAAACCACGCCAGACTTACCGTTTTTGAGAAAAAATATGTGCAACGCACAATAACATACATATTTTTACATATTTTCAGCTAAAAGTATGGCATAATTTGGTTTATTTTCATTTTCTCGGAAACTAGTAGGCCTAGAATTAAGATTTTTGGTTTAAAATGTTCGTAATGAATGCCTCTACAAATCTTGTTATGGTCAAAACCACGCCAGACTTACCGTTTTTGAGAAAAAATATGTGCAACGCACAATAACATACATATTTTTACATATTTTCAGCTAAAAGTATGGCATAATTTGGTTTATTTTCATTTTCTCGGAAACTAGTAGGCCTAGAATTAAGATTTTTGGTTTAAAATGTTCGTAATGAATGCCTCTACAAATCTTGTTATGGTCAAAACCACGCCAGACTTACCGTTTTTGAGAAAAAATATGTGCAACGCACAATAACATACATATTTTTACATATTTTCAGCTAAAAGTATGGCATAATTTGGTTTATTTTCATTTTCTCGGAAACTAGTAGGCCTAGAATTAAGATTTTTGGTTTAAAATGTTCGTAATGAATGCCTCTACAAATCTTGTTATGGTCAAAACCACGCCAGACTTACCGTTTTTGAGAAAAAATATGAGCAACGCACAATAACATACATATTTTTACATATTTTCAGCTAAAAGTATGGCATAATTTGGTTTATTTTCATTTTCTCGGAAACTAGTAGGCCTAGAATTAAGATTTTTGGTTTAAAATGTTCGTAATGAATGCCTCTACAAATCTTGTTATGGTCAAAACCACGCCAGACTTACCGTTTTTGAGAAAAAATATGTGCAACGCACAATAACATACATATTTTTACATATTTTCAGCTAAAAGTATGGCATAATTTGGTTTATTTTCATTTTCTCGGAAACTAGTAGGCCTAGAATTAAGATTTTTGGTTTAAAATGTTCGTAATGAATGCCTCTACAAATCTTGTTATGGTCAAAACCACGCCAGACTTACCGTTTTTGAGAAAAAATATGTGCAACGCACAATAACATACATATTTTTACATATTTTCAGCTAAAAGTATGGCATAATTTGGTTTATTTTCATTTTCTCGGAAACTAGTAGGCCTAGAATTAAGATTTTTGGTTTAAAATGTTCGTAATGAATGCCTCTACAAATCTTGTTATGGTCAAAACCACGCCAGACTTACCGTTTTTGAGAAAAAATATGTGCATCGCACAATAACATACATATTTTCAGCTAAAAGTATGGCATAATTTGGTTTATTTTCATTTTCTCGGAAACTAGTAGGCCTAGAATTAAGATTTTTGGTTTAAAATGTTCGTAATGAATGCCTCTACAAATCTTGTTATGGTCAAAACAACGCCAGACTTACCGCTTTTGAGAAAAAATATGTGCAACGCACAATAACATACATATTTTTACATATTTTCAGCTAAAAGTATGGCATAATTTGGTTTATTTTCATTTTCTCGGAAACTAGTAGGCCTAGAATTAAGATTTTTGGTTTAAAATGTTCGTAATGAATGCCTCTACAAATCTTGTAATGGTCAAAACCACGCCAGACTTACCGTTTTTGAGAAAAAATATGTGCAACGCACAATAACATACATATTTTTACATATTTTCAGCTAAAAGTATGGCATAATTTGGTTTATTTTCATTTTCTCGGAAACTAGTAGGCCTAGAATTAAGATTTTTGGTTTAAAATGTTCGTAATGAATGCCTCTACAAATCTTGTTATGGTCAAAACCACGCCAGACTTACCGTTTTTGAGAAAAAATATGTGCAACGCACAATAACATACATATTTTTACATATTTTCAGCTAAAAGTATGGCATAATTTGGTTTATTTTCATTTTCTCGGAAACTAGTAGGCCTAGAATTAAGATTTTTGGTTTAAAATGTTCGTAATGAATGCCTCTACAAATCTTGTTATGGTCAAAACCACGCCAGACTTACCGTTTTTGAGAAAAAATATGTGCAACGCACAATAACATACATATTTTTACATATTTTCAGCTAAAAGTATGGCATAATTTGGTTTATTTTCATTTTCTCGGAAACTAGTAGGCCTAGAATTAAGATTTTTGGTTTAAAATGTTCGTAATGAATGCCTCTACAAATCTTGTTATGGTCAAAACCACGCCAGACTTACCGTTTTTGAGAAAAAATATCTGCATCGCACAATAACATACATATTTTCAGCTAAAAGTATGGCATAATTTGGTTTATTTTCATTTTCTCGGAAACTAGTAGGCCTAGAATTAAGATTTTTGGTTTAAAATGTTCGTAATGAATGCCTCTACAAATCTTGCTATGGTCAAAACCACGCCAGACTTACCGTTTTTGAGAAAAAATATGTGCAACGCACAATAACATACATATTTTTACATATTTTCAGCTAAAAGTATGGCATAATTTGGTTTATTTTCATTTTCTCGGAAACTAGTAGGCCTAGAATTAAGATTTTTGGTTTAAAATGTTCCTAATGAATGCCTCTACAAATCTTGTTATGGTCAAAACCACGCCAGACTTACCGTTTTTGAGAAAAAATATGTGCATCGCACAATAACATACATATTTTTACATATTTTCAGCTAAAAGTATGGCATAATTTGGTTTAGTTTCATTTTCTCGGAAACTAGTAGGCCTAGAATTAAGATTTTTGGTTTAAAATGTTCGTAATGAATGCCTCTACAAATCTTGTTATGGTCAAAACCACGCCAGACTTACCGTTTTTGAGAAAAAATATGTGCAACGCACAATAACATACATATTTTTACATATTTTCAGCTAAAAGTATGGCATAATTTGGTTTATTTTCATTTTCTCGGAAACTAGTAGGCCTAGAATTAAGATTTTTGGTTTAAAATGTTCGTAATGAATGCCTCTACAAATCTTGTTATGGTCAAAACCACGCCAGACTTACCGTTTTTGAGAAAAAATATGTGCAACGCACAATAACATACATATTTTTATATATTTTCAGCTAAAAGTATGGCATAATTTGGTTTATTTTCATTTTCTCGGAAACTAGTAGGCCTAGAATTAAGATTTTTGGTTTAAAATGTTCGTAATGAATGCCTCTACAAATCTTGTTATGGTCAAAACCACGCCAGACTTACCGTTTTTGAGAAAAAATATGTGCAACGCACAATAACATACATATTTTTACATATTTTCAGCTAAAAGTATGGCATAATTTGGTTTATTTTCATTTTCTCGGAAACTAGTAGGCCTAGAATTAAGATTTTTGGTTTAAAATGTTCGTAATGAATGCCTCTACAAATCTTGTTATGGTCAAAACCACGCCAGACTTACCGTTTTTGAGAAAAAATATGTGCATCGCACAATAACATACATATTTTCAGCTAAAAGTATGGCATAATTTGGTTTATTTTCATTTTCTCGGAAACTAGTAGGCCTAGAATTAAGATTTTTGGTTTAAAATGTTCGTAATGAATGCCTCTACAAATCTTGATATGGTCAAAACCACGCCAGACTTACCGTTTTTGAGAAAAAATATGTGCAACGCACAATAACATACATATTTTTACATATTTTCAGCTAAAAGTATGGCATAATTTGGTTTATTTTCATTTTCTCGGAAACTAGTAGGCCTAGAATTAAGATTTTTGGTTTAAAATGTTCGTAATGAATGCCTCTACAAATCTTGTTATGGTCAAAACCACGCCAGACTTACCGTTTTTGAGAAAAAATATGTGCATCGCACAATAACATACATATTTTTACATATTTTCAGCTAAAAGTATGGCATAATTTGGTTTATTTTCATTTTCTCGGAAACTAGTAGGCCTAGAATTAAGATTTTTGGTTTAAAATGTTCGTAATGAATGCCTCTACAAATCTTGTTATGGTCAAAACCACGCCAGACTTACCGTTTTTGAGAAAAAATATGTGCAACGCACAATAACATACATATTTTTACATATTTTCAGCTAAAAGTATGGCATAATTTGGTTTATTTTCATTTTCTCGGAAACTAGTAGGCCTAGAATTAAGATTTTTGGTTTAAAATGTTCGTAATGAATGCCTCTACAAATCTTGTTATGGTCAAAACCACGCCAGACTTACCGTTTTTGAGAAAAAATATGTGCATCGCACAATAACATACATATTTTTACATATTTTCAGCTAAAAGTATGGCATAATTTGGTTTATTTTCATTTTCTCGGAAACTAGTAGGCCTAGAATTAAGATTTTTGGTTTAAAATGTTCGTAATGAATGCCTCTACAAATCTTGTTATGGTCAAAACCACGCCAGACTTACCGTTTTTGAGAAAAAATATGTGCAACGCACAATAACATACATATTTTTACATATTTTCAGCTAAAAGTATGGCATAATTTGGTTTATTTTCATTTTCTCGGAAACTAGTAGGCCTAGAATTAAGATTTTTGGTTTAAAATGTTCGTAATGAATGCCTCTACAAATCTTGTTATGGTCAAAACCACGCCAGACTTACCGTTTTTGAGAAAAAATATGTGCATCGCACAATAACATACATATTTTTACATATTTTCAGCTAAAAGTATGGCATAATTTGGTTTATTTTCATTTTCTCGGAAACTAGTAGGCCTAGAATTAAGATTTTTGGTTTAAAATGTTCGTAATGAATGCCTCTACAAATCTTGTTATGGTCAAAACCACGCCAGACTTACCGTTTCTGAGAAAAAATATGTGCATCGCACAATAACATACATATTTTCAGCTAAAAGTATGGCATAATTTGGTTTATTTTCATTTTCTCGGAAACTAGTAGGCCTAGAATTAAGATTTTTGGTTTAAAATGTTCGTAATGAATGCCTCTACAAATCTTGTTATGGTCAAAACCACGTCAGACTTACCGTTTTTGAGAAAAAATATGTGCATCGCACAATAACATACATATTTTCAGCTAAAAGTATGGCATAATTTGGTTTATTTTCATTTTCTCGGAAACTAGTAGGCCTAGAATTAAGATTTTTGGTTTAAAATGTTCGTAATGAATGCCTCTACAAATCTTGTTATGGTCAAAACCACGCCAGACTTACCGTTTTTGAGAAAAAATATGTGCAACGCACAATAACATACATATTTTTACATATTTTCAGCTAAAAGTATGGCATAATTTGGTTTATTTTCATTTTCTCGGAAACTAGTAGGCCTAGAATTAAGATTTTTGGTTTAAAAAGTTCGTAATGAATGCCTCTACAAATCTTGTTATGGTCAAAACCACGCCAGACTTACCGTTTTTGAGAAAAAATATGTGCATCGCACAATAACATACATATTTTCAGCTAAAAGTATGGCATAATTTGGTTTATTTTCATTTTCTCGGAAACTAGTAGGCCTAGAATTAAGATTTTTGGTTTAAAATGTTAGTAATGAATGCCTCTACAAATCTTGTTATGGTCAAAACCACGCCAGACTTAAGGTTTTTGAGAAAAAATATGTGCAACGCACAATAACATACATATTTTTACATATTTTCAGCTAAAAGTATGGCATAATTTGGTTTATTTTCATTTTCTCGGAAACTAGTAGGCCTAGAATTAAGATTTTTGGTTTAAAATGTTCGTAATGAATGCCTCTACAAATCTTGTTATGGTCAAAACCACGCCAGACTTACCGTTTTTGAGAAAAAATATGTGCATCGCACAATAACATACATATTTTCAGCTAAAAGTATGGCATAATTTGGTTTATTTTCATTTTCTCGGAAACTAGTAGGCCTAGAATTAAGATTTTTGGTTTAAAATGTTCGTAATGAATGCCTCTACAAATCTTGTTATGGTCAAAACCACGCCAGACTTACCGTTTTTGAGAAAAAATATGTGCAACGCACAATAACATACATATTTTTACATATTTTCAGCTAAAAGTATGGCATAATTTGGTTTATTTTCATTTTCTCGGAAACTAGTAGGCCTAGAATTAAGATTTTTGGTTTAAAATGTTCGTAATGAATGCCTCTACAAATCTTGTTATGGTCAAAACCACGTCAGACTTACCGTTTTTGAGAAAAAATATGTGCATCGCACAATAACATACATATTTTCAGCTAAAAGTATGGCATAATTTGGTTTATTTTCATTTTCTCGGAAACTAGTAGGCCTAGAATTAAGATTTTTGGTTTAAAATGTTCGTAATGAATGCCTCTACAAATCTTGTTATGGTCAAAACCACGTCAGACTTACCGTTTTTGAGAAAAAATATGTGCATCGCACAATAACATACATATTTTCAGCTAAAAGTATGGCATAATTTGGTTTATTTTCATTTTCTCGGAAACTAGTAGGCCTAGAATTAAGATTTTTGGTTTAAAATGTTCGCAATGAATGCCTCTACAAATCTTGTTATGGTCAAAACCACGCCAGACTTACCGTTTTTGAGAAAAAATATGTGCATCGCACAATAACATACATATTTTCAGCTAAAAGTATGGCATAATTTGGTTTATTTTCATTTTCTCGGAAACTAGTAGGCCTAGAATTAAGATTTTTGGTTTAAAATGTTCGTAATGAATGCCTCTACAAATCTTGTTATGGTCAAAACAACGCCAGACTTACCGTTTTTGAGAAAAAATATGTGCAACGCACAATAACATACATATTTTTACATATTTTCAGCTAAAAGTATGGCATAATTTGGTTTATTTTCATTTTCTCGGAAACTAGTAGGCCTAGAATTAAGATTTTTGGTTTAAAATGTTCGTAATGAATGCCTCTACAAATCTTGTTATGGTCAAAACCACGCCAGACTTACCGTTTTTGAGAAAAAATATGTGCAACGCACAATAACATACATATTTTTACATATTTTCAGCTAAAAGTATGGCATAATTTGGTTTATTTTCATTTTCTCGGAAACTAGTAGGCCTAGAATTAAGATTTTTGGTTTAAAATGTTCGTAATGAATGCCTCTACAAATCTTGTTATGGTCAAAACCACGCCAGACTTACCGTTTTTGAGAAAAAATATGTGCATCGCACAATAACATACATATTTTCAGCTAAAAGTATGGCATAATTTGGTTTATTTTCATTTTCTCGGAAACTAGTAGGCCTAGAATTAAGATTTTTGGTTTAAAATGTTCGTAATGAATGCCTCTACAAATCTTGTTATGGTCAAAACCACGCCAGACTTACCGTTTTTGAGAAAAAATATGTGCATCGCACAATAACATACATATTTTCAGCTAAAAGTATGGCATAATTTGGTTTATTTTCATTTTCTCGGAAACTAGTAGGCCTAGAATTAAGATTTTTGGTTTAAAATGTTCGTAATGAATGCCTCTACAAATCTTGTTATGGTCAAAACCACGTCAGACTTACCGTTTTTGAGACAAAATATGTGCAACGCACAATAACATACATATTTTTACATATTTTCAGCTAAAAGTATGGCATAATTTGGTTTATTTTCATTTTCTCGGAAACTAGTAGGCCTAGAATTAAGATTTTTGGTTTAAAATGTTCGTAATGAATGCCTCTACAAATCTTGTTATGGTCAAAACCACGCCAGACTTACCGTTTTTGAGAAAAAATATGTGCATCGCACAATAACATACATATTTTCAGCTAAAAGTATGGCATAATTTGGTTTATTTTCATTTTCTCGGAAACTAGTAGGCCTAGAATTAAGATTTTTGGTTTAAAATGTTCGTAATGAATGCCTCTATGTCTAATGTCAAAACCACGTCAGACTTACCGTTTTTGAGAAAAAATATGTGCATCGCACAATAACATACATATTTTCAGCTAAAAGTATGGCATAATTTGGTTTATTTTCATTTTCTCGGAAACTAGTAGGCCTAGAATTAAGATTTTTGGTTTAAAATGTTCGTAATGAATGCCTCTACAAATCTTGTTATGGTCAAAACCACGTCAGACTTACCGTTTTTGAGAAAAAATATGTGCATCGCACAATAACATACATATTTTCAGCTAAAAGTATGGCATAATTTGGTTTATTTTCATTTTCTCGGAAACTAGTAGGCCTAGAATTAAGATTTTTGGTTTAAAATGTTCGCAATGAATGCCTCTACAAATCTTGTTATGGTCAAAACCACGCCAGACTTACCGTTTTTGAGAAAAAATATGTGCATCGCACAATAACATACATATTTTCAGCTAAAAGTATGGCATAATTTGGTTTATTTTCATTTTCTCGGAAACTAGTAGGCCTAGAATTAAGATTTTTGGTTTAAAATGTTCGTAATGAATGCCTCTACAAATCTTGTTATGGTCAAAACAACGCCAGACTTACCGTTTTTGAGAAAAAATATGTGCAACGCACAATAACATACATATTTTTACATATTTTCAGCTAAAAGTATGGCATAATTTGGTTTATTTTCATTTTCTCGGAAACTAGTAGGCCTAGAATTAAGATTTTTGGTTTAAAATGTTCGTAATGAATGCCTCTACAAATCTTGTTATGGTCAAAACCACGCCAGACTTACCGTTTTTGAGAAAAAATATGTGCAACGCACAATAACATACATATTTTTACATATTTTCAGCTAAAAGTATGGCATAATTTGGTTTATTTTCATTTTCTCGGAAACTAGTAGGCCTAGAATTAAGATTTTTGGTTTAAAATGTTCGTAATGAATGCCTCTACAAATCTTGTTATGGTCAAAACCACGCCAGACTTACCGTTTTTGAGAAAAAATATGTGCAACGCACAATAACATACATATTTTTACATATTTTCAGCTAAAAGTATGGCATAATTTGGTTTATTTTCATTTTCTCGGAAACTAGTAGGCCTAGAATTAAGATTTTTGGTTTAAAATGTTCGTAATGAATGCCTCTACAAATCTTGTTATGGTCAAAACCACGCCAGACTTACCGTTTTTGAGAAAAAATATGTGCATCGCACAATAACATACATATTTTCAGCTAAAAGTATGGCATAATTTGGTTTATTTTCATTTTCTCGGAAACTAGTAGGCCTAGAATTAAGATTTTTGGTTTAAAATGTTCGTAATGAATGCCTCTACAAATCTTGTTATGGTCAAAAGCACGCCAGACTTACCGTTTTTGAGAAAAAATATGTGCAACGCACAATAACATACATATTTTTACATATTTTCAGCTAAAAGTATGGCATAATTTGGTTTATTTTCATTTTCTCGGAAACTAGTAGGCCTAGAATTAAGATTTTTGGTTTAAAATGTTCGTAATGAATGCCTCTACAAATCTTGTTATGGTCAAAACCACGCCAGACTTACCGTTTTTGAGAAAAAATATGTGCAACGCACAATAACATACATATTTTTACATATTTTCAGCTAAAAGTATGGCATAATTTGGTTTATTTTCATTTTCTCGGAAACTAGTAGGCGTAGAATTAAGATTTTTGGTTTAAAATGTTCGTAATGAATGCCTCTACAAATCTTGTTATGGTCAAAACCACGCCAGACTTACCGTTTTTGAGAAAAAATATGTGCATCGCACAATAACATACATATTTTCAGCTAAAAGTATGGCATAATTTGGTTTATTTTCATTTTCTCGGAAACTAGTAGGCCTAGAATTAAGATTTTTGGTTTAAAATGTTCGTAATGAATGCCTCTACAAATCTTGTTATGGTCAAAACCACGTCAGACTTACCGTTTTTGAGAAAAAATATGTGCATCGCACAATAACATACATATTTTCAGCTAAAAGTATGGCATAATTTGGTTTATTTTCATTTTCTCGGAAACTAGTAGGCCTAGAATTAAGATTTTTGGTTTAAAATGTTCGTAATGAATGCCTCTACAAATCTTGTTATGGTCAAAACCACGCCAGACTTACCGTTTTTGAGAAAAAATATGTGCATCGCACAATAACATACATATTTTCAGCTAAAAGTATGGCATAATTTGGTTTATTTTCATTTTCTCGGAAACTAGTAGGCCTAGAATTAAGATTTTTGGTTTAAAATGTTCGTAATGAATGCCTCTACAAATCTTGTTATGGTCAAAACCACGCCAGACTTACCGTTTTTGAGAAAAAATATGTGCAACGCACAATAACATACATATTTTTACATATTTTCAGCTAAAAGTATGGCATAATTTGGTTTATTTTCATTTTCTCGGAAACTAGTAGGCCTAGAATTAAGATTTTTGGTTTAAAATGTTCGTAATGAATGCCTCTACAAATCTTGTTATGGTCAAAACCACGCCAGACTTACCGTTTTTGAGAAAAAATATGTGCATCGCACAATAACATACATATTTTCAGCTAAAAGTATGGCATAATTTGGTTTATTTTCATTTTCTCGGAAACTAGTAGGCCTAGAATTAAGATTTTTGGTTTAAAATGTTCGTAATGAATGCCTCTACAAATCTTGTTATGGTCAAAAGCACGCCAGACTTACCGTTTTTGAGAAAAAATATGTGCAACGCACAATAACATACATATTTTTACATATTTTCAGCTAAAAGTATGGCATAATTTGGTTTATTTTCATTTTCTCGGAAACTAGTAGGCCTAGAATTAAGATTTTTGGTTTAAAATGTTCGTAATGAATGCCTCTACAAATCTTGTTATGGTCAAAACCACGCCAGACTTACCGTTTTTGAGAAAAAATATGTGCAACGCACAATAACATACATATTTTTACATATTTTCAGCTAAAAGTATGGCATAATTTGGTTTATTTTCATTTTCTCGGAAACTAGTAGGCCTAGAATTAAGATTTTTGGTTTAAAATGTTCGTAATGAATGCCTCTACAAATCTTGTTATGGTCAAAACCACGCCAGACTTACCGTTTTTGAGAAAAAATATGTGCATCGCACAATAACATACATATTTTCAGCTAAAAGTATGGCATAATTTGGTTTATTTTCATTTTCTCGGAAACTAGTAGGCCTAGAATTAAGATTTTTGGTTTAAAATGTTCGTAATGAATGCCTCTACAAATCTTGTTATGGTCAAAACCACGTCAGACTTACCGTTTTTGAGAAAAAATATGTGCATCGCACAATAACATACATATTTTCAGCTAAAAGTATGGCATAATTTGGTTTATTTTCATTTTCTCGGAAACTAGTAGGCCTAGAATTAAGATTTTTGGTTTAAAATGTTCGTAATGAATGCCTCTACAAATCTTGTTATGGTCAAAACCACGCCAGACTTACCGTTTTTGAGAAAAAATATGTGCAACGCACAATAACATACATATTTTTACATATTTTCAGCTAAAAGTATGGCATAATTTGGTTTATTTTCATTTTCTCGGAAACTAGTAGGCCTAGAATTAAGATTTTTGGTTTAAAATGTTCGTAATGAATGCCTCTACAAATCTTGTTATGGTCAAAACCACGCCAGACTTACCGTTTTTGAGAAAAAATATGTGCATCGCACAATAACATACATATTTTCAGCTAAAAGTATGGCATAATTTGGTTTATTTTCATTTTCTCGGAAACTAGTAGGCCTAGAATTAAGATTTTTGTTTTAAAATGTTCGTAATGAATGCCTCTACAAATCTTGTTATGGTCAAAACCACGCCAGACTTACCGTTTTTGAGAAAAAATATGTGCAACGCACAATAACATACATATTTTTACATATTTTCAGCTAAAAGTATGGCATAATTTGGTTTATTTTCATTTTCTCGGAAACTAGTAGGCCTAGAATTAAGATTTTTGGTTTAAAATGTTCGTAATGAATGCCTCTACAAATCTTGTTATGGTCAAAACCACGCCAGACTTACCGTTTTTGAGAAAAAATATGTGCATCGCACAATAACATACATATTTTCAGCTAAAAGTATGGCATAATTTGGTTTATTTTCATTTTCTCGGAAACTAGTAGGCCTAGAATTAAGATTTTTGGTTTAAAATGTTCGTAATGAATGCCTCTACAAATCTTGTTATGGTCAAAACCACGCCAGACTTACCGTTTTTGAGAAAAAATATGTGCAACGCACAATAACATACATATTTTTACATATTTTCAGCTAAAAGTATGGCATAATTTGGTTTATTTTCATTTTCTCGGAAACTAGTAGGCCTAGAATTAAGATTTTTGGTTTAAAATGTTCGTAATGAATGCCTCTACAAATCTTGTTATGGTCAAAACCACGCCAGACTTACCGTTTTTGAGAAAAAATATGTGCATCGCACAATAACATACATATTTTCAGCTAAAAGTATGGCATAATTTGGTTTATTTTCATTTTCTCGGAAACTAGTAGGCCTAGAATTAAGATTTTTGGTTTAAAATGTTCGTAATGAATGCCTCTACAAATCTTGTTATGGTCAAAACCACGCCAGACTTACCGTTTTTGAGAAAAAATATGTGCAACGCACAATAACATACATATTTTTACATATTTTCAGCTAAAAGTATGGCATAATTTGGTTTATTTTCATTTTCTCGGAAACTAGTAGGCCTAGAATTAAGATTTTTGGTTTAAAATGTTCGTAATGAATGCCTCTACAAATCTTGTTATGGTCAAAACCACGCCAGACTTACCGTTTTTGAGAAAAAATATGTGCAACGCACAATAACATACATATTTTCAGCTAAAAGTATGGCATAATTTGGTTTATTTTCATTTTCTCGGAAACTAGTAGGCCTAGAATTAAGATTTTTGGTTTAAAATGTTCGTAATGAATGCCTCTACAAATCTTGTTATGGTCAAAACCACGCCAGACTTACCGTTTTTGAGAAAAAATATGTGCATCGCACAATAACATACATATTTTCAGCTAAAAGTATGGCATAATTTGGTTTATTTTCATTTTCTCGGAAACTAGTAGGCCTAGAATTAAGATTTTTGGTTTAAAATGTTCGTAATGAATGCCTCTACAAATCTTGTTATGGTCAAAACCACGCCAGACTTACCGTTTTTGAGAAAAAATATGTGCAACGCACAATAACATACATATTTTTACATATTTTCAGCTAAAAGTATGGCATAATTTGGTTTATTTTCATTTTCTCGGAAACTAGTAGGCCTAGAATTAAGATTTTTGGTTTAAAATGTTCGTAATGAATGCCTCTACAAATCTTGTTATGGTCAAAACCACGCCAGACTTACCGCTTTTGAGAAAAAATATGTGCAACGCACAATAACATACATATTTTTACATATTTTCAGCTAAAAGTATGGCATAATTTGGTTTATTTTCATTTTCTCGGAAACTAGTAGGCCTAGAATTAAGATTTTTGGTTTAAAATGTTCGTAATGAATGCCTCTACAAATCTTGTTATGGTCAAAACCACGCCAGACTTACCGTTTTTGAGAAAAAATATGTGCATCGCACAATAACATACATATTTTCAGCTAAAAGTATGGCATAATTTGGTTTATTTTCATTTTCTCGGAAACTAGTAGGCCTAGAATTAAGATTTTTGTTTTAAAATGTTCGTAATGAATGCCTCTACAAATCTTGTTATGGTCAAAACCACGCCAGACTTACCGTTTTTGAGAAAAAATATGTGCAACGCACAATAACATACATATTTTTACATATTTTCAGCTAAAAGTATGGCATAATTTGGTTTATTTTCATTTTCTCGGAAACTAGTAGGCCTAGAATTAAGATTTTTGGTTTAAAATGTTCGTAATGAATGCCTCTACAAATCTTGTTATGGTCAAAACCACGCCAGACTTACCGTTTTTGAGAAAAAATATGTGCATCGCACAATAACATACATATTTTCAGCTAAAAGTATGGCATAATTTGGTTTATTTTCATTTTCTCGGAAACTAGTAGGCCTAGAATTAAGATTTTTGGTTTAAAATGTTCGTAATGAATGCCTCTACAAATCTTGTTATGGTCAAAACCACGCCAGACTTACCGTTTTTGAGAAAAAATATGTGCAACGCACAATAACATACATATTTTTACATATTTTCAGCTAAAAGTATGGCATAATTTGGTTTATTTTCATTTTCTCGGAAACTAGTAGGCCTAGAATTAAGATTTATATGTGCAACGCACAATAACATACATATTTTTACATATTTTCAGCTAAAAGTATGGCATAATTTGGTTTATTTTCATTTTCTCGGAAACTAGTAGGCCTAGAATTAAGATTTTTGGTTTAAAATGTTCGTAATGAATGCCTCTACAAATCTTGTTCTGGTCAAAACCACGCCAGACTTACCGTTTTTGAGAAAAAATATGTGCAACGCACAATAACATACATATTTTTACATATTTTCAGCTAAAAGTATGGCATAATTTGGTTTATTTTCATTTTCTCGGAAACTAGTAGGCCTAGAATTAAGATTTTTGGTTTAAAATGTTCGTAATGAATGCCTCTACAAATCTTGTTATGGTCAAAACCACGCCAGACTTACCGTTTTTGAGAAAAAATATGTGCAACGCACAATAACATACATATTTTTACATATTTTCAGCTAAAAGTATGGCATAATTTGGTTTATTTTCATTTTCTCGGAAACTAGTAGGCCTAGAATTAAGATTTTTGGTTTAAAATGTTCGTAATGAATGCCTCTACAAATCTTGTTATGGTCAAAACCACGCCAGACTTACCGTTTTTGAGAAAAAATATGTGCATCGCACAATAACATACATATTTTCAGCTAAAAGTATGGCATAATTTGGTTTATTTTCATTTTCTCGGAAACTAGTAGGCCTAGAATTAAGATTTTTGGTTTAAAATGTTCGTAATGAATGCCTCTACAAATCTTGTTATGGTCAAAACCACGCCAGACTTACCGTTTTTGAGAAAAAATATGTGCAACGCACAATAACATACATATTTTTACATATTTTCAGCTAAAAGTATGGCATAATTTGGTTTATTTTCATTTTCTCGGAAACTAGTAGGCCTAGAATTAAGATTTTTGGTTTAAAATGTTCGTAATGAATGCCTCTACAAATCTTGTTATGGTCAAAACCACGCCAGACTTACCGTTTTTGAGAAAAAATATGTGCAACGCACAATAACATACATATTTTTACATATTTTCAGCTAAAAGTATGGCATAATTTGGTTTATTTTCATTTTCTCGGAAACTAGTAGGCCTAGAATTAAGATTTTTGGTTTAAAATGTTCGTAATGAATGCCTCTACAAATCTTGTTATGGTCAAAACCACGCCAGACTTACCGTTTTTGAGAAAAAATATGTGCATCGCACAATAACATACATACTTTCAGCTAAAAGTATGGCATAATTTGGTTTATTTTCATTTTCTCGGAAACTAGTGGGCCTAGAATTAAGATTTTTGGTTTAAAATGTTCGTAATGAATGCCTCTACAAATCTTGTTATGGTCAAAACCACGCCAGACTTACCGTTTTTGAGAAAAAATATGTGCAACGCACAATAACATACATATTTTTACATATTTTCAGCTAAAAGTATGGCATAATTTGGTTTATTTTCATTTTCTCGGAAACTAGTAGGCCTAGAATTAAGATTTTTGGTTTAAAATGTTCGTAATGAATGCCTCTACAAATCTTGTTATGGTCAAAACCACGCCAGACTTACCGTTTTTGAGAAAAAATATGTGCAACGCACAATAACATACATATTTTTACATATTTTCAGCTAAAAGTATGGCATAATTTGGTTTATTTTCATTTTCTCGGAAACTAGTAGGCCTAGAATTAAGATTTTTGGTTTAAAATGTTCGTAATGAATGCCTCTACAAATCTTGTTATGGTCAAAACCACGCCAGACTTACCGTTTTTGAGAAAAAATATGTGCAACGCACAATAACATACATATTTTTACATATTTTCAGCTAAAAGTATGGCATAATTTGGTTTATTTTCATTTTCTCGGAAACTAGTAGGCCTAGAATTAAGATTTTTGGTTTAAAATGTTCGTAATGAATGCCTCTACAAATCTTGTTATGGTCAAAACCACGCCAGACTTACCGTTTTTGAGAAAAAATATGTGCAACGCACAATAACATACATATTTTTACATATTTTCAGCTAAAAGTATGGCATAATTTGGTTTATTTTCATTTTCTCGGAAACTAGTAGGCCTAGAATTAAGATTTTTGGTTTAAAATGTTCGTAATGAATGCCTCTACAAATCTTGTTATGGTCAAAACCACGCCAGACTTACCGTTTTTGAGAAAAAATATGTGCAACGCACAATAACATACATATTTTTACATATTTTCAGCTAAAAGTATGGCATAATTTGGTTTATTTTCATTTTCTCGGAAACTAGTAGGCCTAGAATTAAGATTTTTGGTTTAAAATGTTCGTAATGAATGCCTCTACAAATCTTGTTATGGTCAAAACCACGCCAGACTTACCGTTTTTGAGAAAAAATATGTGCAACGCACAATAACATACATATTTTTACATATTTTCAGCTAAAAGTATGGCATAATTTGGTTTATTTTCATTTTCTCGGAAACTAGTAGGCCTAGAATTAAGATTTTTGGTTTAAAATGTTCGTAATGAATGCCTCTACAAATCTTGTTATGGTCAAAACCACGCCAGACTTACCGTTTTTGAGAAAAAATATGTGCATCGCACAATAACATACATATTTTCAGCTAAAAGTATGGCATAATTTGGTTTATTTTCATTTTCTCGGAAACTAGTAGGCCTAGAATTAAGATTTTTGGTTTAAAATGTTCGTAATGAATGCCTCTACAAATCTTGTTATGGTCAAAACCACGTCAAACTTACCGTTTTTGAGAAAAAATATGTGCATCGCACAATAACATACATATTTTTACATATTTTCAGCTAAAAGTATGGCATAATTTGGTTTATTTTCATTTTCTCGGAAACTAGTAGGCCTAGAATTAAGATTTTTGGTTTAAAATGTTCGTAATGAATGCCTCTACAAATCTTGTTATGGTCAAAACCACGCCAGACTTACCGTTTTTGAGAAAAAATATGTGCAACGCACAATAACATACATATTTTTACATATTTTCAGCTAAAAGTATGGCATAATTTGGTTTATTTTCATTTTCTCGGAAACTAGTAGGCCTAGAATTAAGATTTTTGGTTTAAAATGTTCGTAATGAATGCCTCTACAAATCTTGTTATGGTCAAAACCACGCCAGACTTACCGTTTTTGAGAAAGAATATGTGCAACGCACAATAACATACATATTTTTACATATTTTCAGCTAAAAGTATGGCATAATTTGGTTTATTTTCATTTTCTCGGAAACTAGTAGGCCTAGAATTAAGATTTTTGGTTTAAAATGTTCGTAATGAATGCCTCTGCAAATCTTGTTATGGTCAAAACCACGCCAGACTTACCGTTTTTGAGAAAAAATATGTGCATCGCACAATAACATACATATTTTCAGCTAAAAGTATGGCATAATTTGGTTTATTTTCATTTTCTCGGAAACTAGTAGGCCTAGAATTAAGATTTTTGGTTTAAAATGTTCGTAATGAATGCCTCTACAAATCTTGTTATGGTCAAAACCACGCCAGACTTACCGTTTTTGAGAAAAAATATGTGCAACGCACAATAACATACATATTTTTACATATTTTCAGCTAAAAGTATGGCATAATTTGGTTTATTTTCATTTTCTCGGAAACTAGTAGGCCTAGAATTAAGATTTTTGGTTTAAAATGTTCGTAATGAATGCCTCTACAAATCTTGTTATGGTCAAAACCACGCCAGACTTACCGTTTTTGAGAAAAAATATGTGCATCGCACAATAACATACATATTTTCAGCTAAAAGTATGGCATAATTTGGTTTATTTTCATTTTCTCGGAAACTAGTAGGCCTAGAATTAAGATTTTTGGTTTAAAATGTTCGTAATGAATGCCTCTACAAATCTTGTTATGGTCAAAACCACGTCAAACTTACCGTTTTTGAGAAAAAATATGTGCATCGCACAATAACATACATATTTTTACATATTTTCAGCTAAAAGTATGGCATAATTTGGTTTATTTTCATTTTCTCGGAAACTAGTAGGCCTAGAATTAAGATTTTTGGTTTAAAATGTTCGTAATGAATGCCTCTACAAATCTTGTTATGGTCAAAACCACGCCAGACCTACCGTTTTTGAGAAAAAATATGTGCAACGCACAATAACATACATATTTTTACATATTTTCAGCTAAAAGTATGGCATAATTTGGTTTATTTTCATTTTCTCGGAAACTAGTAGGCCTAGAATTAAGATTTTTGGTTTAAAATGTTCGTAATGAATGCCTCTACAAATCTTGTTATGGTCAAAACCACGCCAGACTTACCGTTTTTGAGAAAAAATATGTGCATCGCACAATAACATACATATTTTCAGCTAAAAGTATGGCATAATTTGGTTTATTTTCATTTTCTCGGAAACTAGTAGGCCTAGAATTAAGATTTTTGGTTTAAAATGTTCGTAATGAATGCCTCTACAAATCTTGTTATGGTCAAAACCACGCCAGACTTACCGTTTTTGAGAAAAAATATGTGCAACGCACAATAACATACATATTTTTACATATTTTCAGCTAAAAGTATGGCATAATTTGGTTTATTTTCATTTTCTCGGAAACTAGTAGGCCTAGAATTAAGATTTTTGGTTTAAAATGTTCGTAATGAATGCCTCTACAAATCTTGTTATGGTCAAAACCACGCCAGACTTACCGTTTTTGAGAAAAAATATGTGCATCGCACAATAACATACATATTTTCAGCTAAAAGTATGGCATAATTTGGTTTATTTTCATTTTCTCGGAAACTAGTAGGCCTAGAATTAAGATTTTTGGTTTAAAATGTTCGTAATGAATGCCTCTACAAATCTTGTTATGGTCAAAACCACGTCAGACTTACCGTTTTTGAGAAAAAATATGTGCATCGCACAATAACATACATATTTTTACATATTTTCAGCTAAAAGTATGGCATAATTTGGTTTATTTTCATTTTCTCGGAAACTAGTAGGCCTAGAATTAAGATTTTTGGTTTAAAATGTTCGTAATGAATGCCTCTACAAATCTTGTTATGGTCAAAACCACGCCAGACTTACCGTTTTTGAGAAAAAATATGTGCAACGCACAATAACATACATATTTTTACATATTTTCAGCTAAAAGTATGGCATAATTTGGTTTATTTTCATTTTCTCGGAAACTAGTAGGCCTAGAATTAAGATTTTTGGTTTAAAATGTTCGTAATGAATGCCTCTACAAATCTTGTTATGGTCAAAACCACGCCAGACTTACCGTTTTTGAGAAAAAATATGTGCATCGCACAATAACATACATATTTTCAGCTAAAAGTATGGCATAATTTGGTTTATTTTCATTTTCTCGGAAACTAGTAGGCCTAGAATTAAGATTTTTGGTTTAAAATGTTCGTAATGAATGCCTCTACAAATCTTGTTATGGTCAAAACCACGCCAGACTTACCGTTTTTGAGAAAAAATATGTGCAACGCACAATAACATACATATTTTCAGCTAAAAGTATGGCATAATTTGGTTTATTTTCATTTTCTCGGAAACTAGTAGGCCTAGAATTAAGATTTTTGGTTTAAAATGTTCGTAATGAATGCCTCTACAAATCTTGTTATGGTCAAAACCACGTCAGACTTACCGTTTTTGAGAAAAAATATGTGCATCGCACAATAACATACATATTTTTACATATTTTCAGCTAAAAGTATGGCATAATTTGGTTTATTTTCATTTTCTCGGAAACTAGTAGGCCTAGAATTAAGATTTTTGGTTTAAAATGTTCGTAATGAATGCCTCTACAAATCTTGTTATGGTCAAAACCACGCCAGACTTACCGTTTTTGAGAAAAAATATGTGCAACGCACAATAACATACATATTTTTACATATTTTCAGCTAAAAGTATGGCATAATTTGGTTTATTTTCATTTTCTCGGAAACTAGTAGGCCTAGAATTAAGATTTTTAGTTTAAAATGTTCGTAATGAATGCCTCTACAAATCTTGTTATGGTCAAAACCACGCCAGACTTACCGTTTTTGAGAAAAAATATGTGCAACGCACAATAACATACATATTTTTACATATTTTCAGCTAAAAGTATGGCATAATTTGGTTTATTTTCATTTTCTCGGAAACTAGTAGGCCTAGAATTAAGATTTTTGGTTTAAAATGTTCGTAATGAATGCCTCTACAAATCTTGTTATGGTCAAAAGCACGCCAGACTTACCGTTTTTGAGAAAAATATGTGCATCGCACAATAACATACATATTTTCAGCTAAAAGTATGGCATAATTTGGTTTATTTTCATTTTCTCGGAAACTAGTAGGCCTAGAATTAAGATTTTTGGTTTAAAATGTTCGTAATGAATGCCTCTACAAATCTTGTTATGGTCAAAACCACGCCAGACTTACCGTTTTTGAGAAAAAATATGTGCAACGCACAATAACATACATATTTTTACATATTTTCAGCTAAAAGTATGGCATAATTTGGTTTATTTTCATTTTCTCGGAAACTAGTAGGCCTAGAATTAAGATTTTTGGTTTAAAATGTTCGTAATGAATGCCTCTACAAATCTTGTTCTGGTCAAAACCACGCCAGACTTACCGTTTTTGAGAAAAAATATGTGCAACGCACAATAACATACATATTTTTATATATTTTCAGCTAAAAGTATGGCATAATTTGGTTTATTTTCATTTTCTCGGAAACTAGTAGGCCTAGAATTAAGATTTTTGGTTTAAAATGTTCGTAATGAATGCCTCTACAAATCTTGTTATGGTCAAAACCACGCCAGACTTACCGTTTTTGAGAAAAAATATGTGCATCGCACAATAACATACATATTTTCAGCTAAAAGTATGGCATAATTTGGTTTATTTTCATTTTCTCGGAAACTAGTAGGCCTAGAATTAAGATTTTTGGTTTAAAATGTTCGTAATGAATGCCTCTACAAATCTTGTTATGGTCAAAACCACGTCAGACTTACCGTTTTTGAGAAAAAATATGTGCATCGCACAATAGCATACATATTTTTACATATTTTCAGCTAAAAGTATGGCATAATTTGGTTTATTTTCATTTTCTCGGAAACTAGTAGGCCTAGAATTAAGATTTTTGGTTTAAAATGTTCGTAATGAATGCCTCTACAAATCTTGTTATGGTCAAAACCACGCCAGACTTACCGTTTTTGAGAAAAAATATGTGCAACGCACAATAACATACATATTTTTACATATTTTCAGCTAAAAGTATGGCATAATTTGGTTTATTTTCATTTTCTCGGAAACTAGTAGGCCTAGAATTAAGATTTTTAGTTTAAAATGTTCGTAATGAATGCCTCTACAAATCTTGTTATGGTCAAAACCACGCCAGACTTACCGTTTTTGAGAAAAAATATGTGCAACGCACAATAACATACATATTTTTACATATTTTCAGCTAAAAGTATGGCATAATTTGGTTTATTTTCATTTTCTCGGAAACTAGTAGGCCTAGAATTAAGATTTTTGGCTTAAAATGTTCGTAATGAATGCCTCTACAAATCTTGTTATGGTCAAAACCACGCCAGACTTACCGTTTTTGAGAAAAATATGTGCATCGCACAATAACATACATATTTTCAGCTAAAAGTATGGCATAATTTGGTTTATTTTCATTTTCTCGGAAACTAGTAGGCCTAGAATTAAGATTTTTGGTTTAAAATGTTCGTAATGAATGCCTCTACAAATCTTGTTATGGTCAAAACCACGCCAGACTTACCGTTTTTGAGAAAAAATATGTGCAACGCACAATAACATACATATTTTTACATATTTTCAGCTAAAAGTATGGCATAATTTGGTTTATTTTCATTTTCTCGGAAACTAGTAGGCCTAGAATTAAGATTTTTGGTTTAAAATGTTCGTAATGAATGCCTCTACAAATCTTGTTCTGGTCAAAACCACGCCAGACTTACCGTTTTTGAGAAAAAATATGTGCAACGCACAATAACATACATATTTTTATATATTTTCAGCTAAAAGTATGGCATAATTTGGTTTATTTTCATTTTCTCGGAAACTAGTAGGCCTAGAATTAAGATTTTTGGTTTAAAATGTTCGTAATGAATGCCTCTACAAATCTTGTTATGGTCAAAACCACGCCAGACTTACCGTTTTTGAGAAAAAATATGTGCATCGCACAATAACATACATATTTTCAGCTAAAAGTATGGCATATTTTGGTTTATTTTCATTTTCTCGGAAACTAGTAGGCCTAGAATTAAGATTTTTGGTTTAAAATGTTCGTAATGAATGCCTCTACAAATCTTGTTATGGTCAAAACCACGTCAGACTTACCGTTTTTGAGAAAAAATATGTGCATCGCACAATAACATACATATTTTCAGCTAAAAGTATGGCATAATTTGGTTTATTTTCATTTTCTCGGAAACTAGTAGGCCTAGAATTAAGATTTTTGGTTTAAAATGTTCGTAATGAATGCCTCTACAAATCTTGTTATGGTCAAAACCACGTCAGACTTACCGTTTTTGAGAAAAAATATGTGCATCGCACAATAACATACATATTTTCAGCTAAAAGTATGGCATAATTTGGTTTATTTTCATTTTCTCGGAAACTAGTAGGCCTAGAATTAAGATTTTTGGTTTAAAATGTTCGTAATGAATGCCTCTACAAATCTTGTTATGGTCAAAACCACGCCAGACTTACCGTTTTTGAGAAAAAATATGTGCAACGCACAATAACATACATATTTTTACATATTTTCAGCTAAAAGTATGGCATAATTTGGTTTATTTTCATTTTCTCGGAAACTAGTAGGCCTAGAATTAAGATTTTTGGTTTAAAATGTTCGTAATGAATGCCTCTACAAATCTTGTTATGGTCAAAGCCACGTCAGACTTACCGTTTTTGAGAAAAAATATGTGCATCGCACAATAACATACATATTTTCAGCTAAAAGTATGGCATAATTTGGTTTATTTTCATTTTCTCGGAAACTAGTAGGCCTAGAATTAAGATTTTTGGTTTAAAATGTTCGTAATGAATGCCTCTACAAATCTTGTTATGGTCAAAACCACGCCAGACTTACCGTTTTTGAGAAAAAATATGTGCATCGCACAATAACATACATATTTTCAGCTAAAAGTATGGCATAATTTGGTTTATTTTCATTTTCTCGGAAACTAGTAGGCCTAGAATTAAGATTTTTGGTTTAAAATGTTCGTAATGAATGCCTCTACAAATCTTGTTATGGTCAAAACCACGCCAGACTTACCGTTCTTGAGAAAAAATATGTGCAACGCACAATAACATACATATTTTTACATATTTTCAGCTAAAAGTATGGCATAATTTGGTTTACTTTCATTTTCTCGGAAACTAGTAGGCCTAGAATTAAGATTTTTGGTTTAAAATGTTCGTAATGAATGCCTCTACAAATCTTGTTATGGTCAAAACCACGCCAGACTTACCGTTTTTGAGAAAAAATATGTGCAACGCACAATAACATACATATTTTTACATATTTTCAGCTAAAAGTATGGCATAATTTGGTTTATTTTCATTTTCTCGGAAACTAGTAGGCCTAGAATTAAGATTTTTGGTTTAAAATGTTCGTAATGAATGCCTCTACAAATCTTGTTATGGTCAAAACCACGCCAGACTTACCGTTTTTGAGAAAAAATATGTGCATCGCACAATAACATACATATTTTCAGCTAAAAGTATGGCATAATTTGGTTTATTTTCATTTTCTCGGAAACTAGTAGAATTAAGATTTTTGGTTTAAAATGTTCGTAATGAATGCCTCTACAAATCTTGTTATGGTCAAAACCACGCCAGACTTACCGTTTTTGAGAAAAAATATGTGCAACGCACAATAACATACATATTTTTACATATTTTCAGCTAAAAGTATGGCATAATTTGGTTTATTTTCATTTTCTCGGAAACTAGTAGGCCTAGAATTAAGATTTTTGGTTTAAAATGTTCGTAATGAATGCCTCTACAAATCTTGTTATGGTCAAAACCACGCCAGACTTACCGTTTTTGAGAAAAAATATGTGCATCGCACAATAACATACATATTTTCAGCTAAAAGTATGGCATAATTTGGTTTATTTTCATTTTCTCGGAAACTAGTAGGCCTAGAATTAAGATTTTTGGTTTAAAATGTTCGTAATGAATGCCTCTACAAATCTTGTTATGGTCAAAACCACGCCAGACTTACCGTTTTTGAGCAAAAATATGTGCAACGCACAATAACATACATATTTTTACATATTTTCAGCTAAAAGTATGGCATAATTTGGTTTATTTTCATTTTCTCGGAAACTAGTAGGCCTAGAATTAAGATTTTTGGTTTAAAATGTTCGTAATGAATGCCTCTACAAATCTTGTTATGGTCAAAACCACGCCAGACTTACCGTTTTTGAGAAAAAATATGTGCAACGCACAATAACATACATATTTTTACATATTTTCAGCTAAAAGTATGGCATAATTTGGTTTATTTTAATTTTCTCGGAAACTAGTAGGCCTAGAATTAAGATTTTTGGTTTAAAATGTTCGTAATGAATGCCTCTACAAATCTTGTTATGGTCAAAACCACGCCAGACTTACCGTTTTTGAGAAAAAATATGTGCATCGCACAATAACATACATATTTTCAGCTAAAAGTATGGCATAATTTGGTTTATTTTCATTTTCTCGGAAACTAGTAGGCCTAGAATTAAGATTTTTGGTTTAAAATGTTCGTAATGAATGCCTCTACAAATCTTGTTATGGTCAAAACCACGTCAGACTTACCGTTTTTGAGAAAAAATATGTGCATCGCACAATAACATACATATTTTCAGCTAAAAGTATGGCATAATTTGGTTTATTTTCATTTTCTCGGAAACTAGTAGGCCTAGAATTAAGATTTTTGGTTTAAAATGTTCGCAATGAATGCCTCTACAAATCTTGTTATGGTCAAAACCACGTCAGACTTACCGTTTTTGAGAAAAAATATGTGCATCGCACAATAACATACATATTTTCAGCTAAAAGTATGGCATAATTTGGTTTATTTTCATTTTCTCGGAAACTAGTAGGCCTAGAATTAAGATTTTTGGTTTAAAATGTTCGTAATGAATGCCTCTACAAATCTTGTTATGGTCAAAACCACGCCAGACTTACCGTTTTTGAGAAAAAATATGTGCATCGCACAATAACATACATATTTTCAGCTAAAAGTATGGCATAATTTGGTTTATTTTCATTTTCTCGGAAACTAGTAGGCCTAGAATTAAGATTTTTGGTTTAAAATGTTCGTAATGAATGCCTCTACAAATCTTGTTATGGTCAAAACCACGCCAGACTTACCGTTTTTGAGAAAAAATATGTGCATCGCACAATAACATACATATTTTCAGCTAAAAGTATGGCATAATTTGGTTTATTTTCATTTTCTCGGAAACTAGTAGGCCTAGAATTAAGATTTTTGGTTTAAAATGTTCGTAATGAATGCCTCTACAAATCTTGTTATGGTCAAAACCACGCCAGACTTACCGTTTTTGAGAAAAAATATGTGCATCGCACAATAACATACATATTTTCAGCTAAAAGTATGGCATAATTTGGTTTATTTTCATTTTCTCGGGAACTAGTAGGCCTAGAATTAAGATTTTTGGTTTAAAATGTTCGTAATGAATGCCTCTACAAATCTTTTTATGGTCAAAACTACGCCAGACTTACCGTTTTTGAGAAAAAATATGTGCAACGCACAATAACATACATATCTTTACATATTTTCAGCTAAAAGTATGGCATAATTTGGTTTATTTTCATTTTCTCGGAAACTAGTAGGCCTAGAATTAAGATTTTTGGTTTAAAATGTTCGTAATGAATGCCTCTTACCGTTTTTGAGAAAAAATATGTGCATCGCACAATAACATACATATTTTCAGCTAAAAGTATGGCATAATTTGGTTTATTTTCATTTTCTCGGAAACTAGTAGGCCTAGAATTAAGATTTTTGGTTTAAAATGTTCGTAATGAATGCCTCTACAAATCTTGTTATGGTCAAAACCACGCCAGACTTACCGTTTTTGAGAAAAAATATGTGCATCGCACAATAACATACATATTTCCAGCTAAAAGTATGGCATAATTTGGTTTATTTTCATTTTCTCGGAAACTAGTAGGCCTAGAATTAAGATTTTTGGTTTAAAATGTTCGTAATGAATGCCTCTACAAATCTTGTTATGGTCAAAACCACGCCAGACTTACCGTTTTTGAGAAAAAATATGTGCAACGCACAATAACATACATATTTTTACATATTTTCAGCTAAAAGTATGGCATAATTTGGTTTATTTTCATTTTCTCGGAAACTAGTAGGCCTAGAATTAAGATTTTTGGTTTAAAATGTTCGTAATGAATGCCTCTACAAATCTTGTTATGGTCAAAACCACGCCAGACTTACCGTTTTTGAGAAAAAATATGTGCAACGCACAATAACATACATATTTTTACATATTTTCAGCTAAAAGTATGGCATAATTTGGTTTATTTTCATTTTCTCGGAAACTAGTAGGCCTAGAATTAAGATTTTTGGTTTAAAATGTTCGTAATGAATGCCTCTACAAATCTTGTTATGGTCAAAACCACGCCAGACTTACCGTTTTTGAGAAAAAATATGTGCATCGCACAATAACATACATATTTTCAGCTAAAAGTATGGCATAATTTGGTTTATTTTCATTTTCTCGGAAACTAGTAGGCCTAGAATTAAGATTTTTGGTTTAAAATGTTCGTAATGAATGCCTCTACAAATCTTGTTATGGTCAAAACCACGCCAGACTTACCGTTTTTGAGAAAAAATATGTGCATCGCACAATAACATACATATTTTCAGCTAAAAGTATGGCATAATTTGGTTTATTTTCATTTTCTCGGAAACTAGTAGGCCTAGAATTAAGATTTTTGGTTTAAAATGTTCGTAATGAATGCCTCTACAAATATTGTTATGGTCAAAACCACGTCAGACTTACCGTTTTTGAGAAAAAATATGTGCAACGCACAATAACATACATATTTTTACATATTTTCAGCTAAAAGTATGGCATAATTTGGTTTATTTTCATTTTCTCGGAAACTAGTAGGCCTAGAATTAAGATTTTTGGTTTAAAATGTTCGTAATGAATGCCTCTACAAATCTTGTTATGGTCAAAACCACGCCAGACTTACCGTTTTTGAGAAAAAATATGTGCATCGCACAATAACATACATATTTTCAGCTAAAAGTATGGCATAATTTGGTTTATTTTCATTTTCTCGGAAACTAGTAGGCCTAGAATTAAGATTTTTGGTTTAAAATGTTCGTAATGAATGCCTCTACAAATCTTGTTATCGTCAAAACCACGTCAGACTTACCGTTTTTGAGAAAAAATATGTGCATCGCACAATAACATACATATTTTCAGCTAAAAGTATGGCATAATTTGGTTTATTTTCATTTTCTCGGAAACTAGTAGGCCTAGAATTAAGATTTTTGGTTTAAAATGTTCGTAATGAATGCCTCTACAAATCTTGTTATGGTCAAAACCACGCCAGACTTACCGTTTTTGAGAAAAAATATGTGCATCGCACAATAACATACATATTTTCAGCTAAAAGTATGGCATAATTTGGTTTATTTTCATTTTCTCGGAAACTAGTAGGCCTAGAATTAAGATTTTTGGTTTAAAATGTTCGTAATGAATGCCTCTACAAATCTTGTTATGGTCAAAACCACGTCAGACTTACCGTTTTTGAGAAAAAATATGTGCATCGCACAATAACATACATATTTTCAGCTAAAAGTATGGCATAATTTGGTTTATTTTCATTTTCTCGGAAACTAGTAGGCCTAGAATTAAGATTTTTGGTTTAAAATGTTCGTAATGAATGCCTCTACAAATCTTGTTATGGTCAAAACCACGCCAGACTTACCATTTTTGAGAAAAAATATGTGCATCGCACAATAACATACATATTTTTACATATTTTCAGCTAAAAGTATGGCATAATTTGGTTTATTTTCATTTTCTCGGAAACTAGTAGGCCTAGAATTAAGATTTTTGGTTTAAAATGTTCGTAATGAATGCCTCTACAAATCTTGTTATGGTCAAAACCACGCCAGACTTACCGTTTTTGAGAAAAAATATGTGCAACGCACAATAACATACATATTTTTACATATTTTCAGCTAAAAGTATGGCATAATTTGGTTTATTTTCATTTTCTCGGAAACTAGTAGGCCTAGAATTAAGATTTTTGGTTTAAAATGTTCGTAATGAATGCCTCTACAAATCTTGTTATGGTCAAAACCACGCCAGACTTACCGTTTTTGAGAAAAAATATGTGCAACGCACAATAACATACATATTTTTACATATTTTCAGCTAAAAGTATGGCATAATTTGGTTTATTTTCATTTTCTCGGAAACTAGTAGGCCTAGAATTAAGATTTTTGGTTTAAAATGTTCGTAATGAATGCCTCTACAAATCTTGTTATGGTCAAAACCACGCCAGACTTACCGTTTTTGAGAAAAAATATGTGCATCGCACAATAACATACATATTTTCAGCTAAAAGTATGGCATAATTTGGTTTATTTTCATTTTCTCGGAAACTAGTAGGCCTAGAATTAAGATTTTTGGTTTAAAATGTTCGTAATGAATGCCTCTACAAATCTTGTTATGGTCAAAACCACGTCAGACTTACCGTTTTTGAGAAAAAATATGTGCATCGCACAATAACATACATATTTTCAGCTAAAAGTATGGCATAATTTGGTTTATTTTCATTTTCTCGGAAACTAGTAGGCCTAGAATTAAGATTTTTGGTTTAAAATGTTCGTAATGAATGCCTCTACAAATCTTGTTATGGTCAAAACCACGCCAGACTTACCGTTTTTGAGAAAAAATATGTGCAACGCACAATAACATACATATTTTTACATATTTTCAGCTAAAAGTATGGCATAATTTGGTTTATTTTCATTTTCTCGGAAACTAGTAGGCCTAGAATTAAGATTTTTGGTTTAAAATGTTCGTAATGAATGCCTCTACAAATCTTGTTATGGTCAAAACCACGCCAGACTTACCGTTTTTGAGAAAAAATATGTGCAACGCACAATAACATACATATTTTTACATATTTTCAGCTAAAAGTATGGCATAATTTGGTTTATTTTCATTTTCTCGGAAACTAGTAGGCCTAGAATTAAGATTTTTGGTTTAAAATGTTCGTAATGAATGCCTCTACAAATCTTGTTATGGTCAAAACCACGCCAGACTTACCGTTTTTGAGAAAAAATATGTGCAACGCACAATAACATACATATTTTTACATATTTTCAGCTAAAAGTATGGCATAATTTGGTTTATTTTCATTTTCTCGGAAACTAGTAGGCCTAGAATTAAGATTTTTGGTTTAAAATGTTCGTAATGAATGCCTCTACAAATCTTGTTATGGTCAAAACCACGTCAGACTTACCGTTTTTGAGAAAAAATATGTGCATCGCACAATAACATACATATTTTCAGCTAAAAGTATGGCATAATTTGGTTTATTTTCATTTTCTCGGAAACTAGTAGGCCTAGAATTAAGATTTTTGGTTTAAGATTTTTGGTTTAAAATGTTCGTAATGAATGCCTCTACAAATCTTGTTATGGTCAAAACCACGCCAGACTTACCGTTTTTGAGAAAAAATATGTGCATCGCACAATAACATACATATTTTCAGCTAAAAGTATGGCATAATTTGGTTTATTTTCATTTTCTCGGAAACTAGTAGGCCTAGAATTAAGATTTTTGGTTTAAAATGTTCGTAATGAATGCCTCTACAAATCTTGTTATGGTCAAAACCACGCCAGACTTACCGTTTTTGAGAAAAAATATGTGCATCGCACAATAACATACATATTTTCAGCTAAAAGTATGGCATAATTTGGTTTATTTTCATTTTCTCGGAAACTAGTAGGCCTAGAATTAAGATTTTTGGTTTAAAATGTTCGTAATGAATGCCTCTACAAATCTTGTTATGGTCAAAACCACGCCAGACTTACCGTTTTTGAGAAAAAATATGTGCAACGCACAATAACATACATATTTTTACATATTTTCAGCTAAAAGTATGGCATAATTTGGTTTATTTTCATTTTCTCGGAAACTAGTAGGCCTAGAATTAAGATTTTTGGTTTAAAATGTTCGTAATGAATGCCTCTACAAATCTTGTTATGGTCAAAACCACGCCAGACTTACCGTTTTTGAGAAAAAATATGTGCATCGCACAATAACATACATATTTTTACATATTTTCAGCTAAAAGTATGGCATAATTTGGTTTATTTTCATTTTCTCGGAAACTAGTAGGCCTAGAATTAAGATTTTTGGTTTAAAATGTTCGTAATGAATGCCTCTACAAATCTTGTTATGGTCAAAACCACGCCAGACTTACCGTTTTTGAGAAAAAATATGTGCATCGCACAATAACATACATATTTTCAGCTAAAAGTATGGCATAATTTGGTTTATTTTCATTTTCTCGGAAACTAGTAGGCCTAGAATTAAGATTTTTGGTTTAAAATGTTCGTAATGAATGCCTCTACAAATCTTGTTATGGTCAAAACCACGCCAGACTTACCGTTTTTGAGAAAAAATATGTGCATCGCACAATAACATACATATTTTCAGTTAAAAGTATGGCATAATTTGGTTTATTTTCATTTTCTCGGAAACTAGTAGGCCTAGAATTAAGATTTTTGGTTTAAAATGTTCGTAATGAATGCCTCTACAAATCTTGTTATGGTCAAAACCACGCCAGACTTACCGTTTTTGAGAAAAAATATGTGCAACGCACAATAACATACATATTTTTACATATTTTCAGCTAAAAGTATGGCATAATTTGGTTTATTTTCATTTTCTCGGAAACTAGTAGGCCTAGAATTAAGATTTTTGGTTTAAAATGTTCGTAATGAATGCCTCTACAAATCTTGTTATGGTCAAAACCACGCCAGACTTACCGTTTTTGAGAAAAAATATGTGCAACGCACAATAACATACATATTTTTACATATTTTCAGCTAAAAGTATGGCATAATTTGGTTTATTTTCATTTTCTCGGAAACTAGTAGGCCTAGAATTAAGATTTTTGGTTTAAAATGTTCGTAATGAATGCCTCTACAAATCTTGTTATGGTCAAAACCACGTCAGACTTACCGTTTTTGAGAAAAAATATGTGCATCGCACAATAACATACATATTTTCAGCTAAAAGTATGGCATAATTTGGTTTATTTTCATTTTCTCGGAAACTAGTAGGCCTAGAATTAAGATTTTTGGTTTAAAATGTTCGTAATGAATGCCTCTACAAATCTTGTTATGGTCAAAACCACGCCAGACTTACCGTTTTTGAGAAAAAATATGTGCATCGCACAATAACATACATATTTTCAGCTAAAAGTATGGCATAATTTGGTTTATTTTCATTTTCTCGGAAACTAGTAGGCCTAGAATTAAGATTTTTGGTTTAAAATGTTCGTAATGAATGCCTCTACAAATCTTGTTATGGTCAAAACCACGCCAGACTTACCGTTTTTGAGAAAAAATATGTGCATCGCACAATAACATACATATTTTCAGCTAAAAGTATGGCATAATTTGGTTTATTTTCATTTTCTCGGAAACTAGTAGGCCTAGAATTAAGATTTTTGGTTTAAAATGTTCGTAATGAATGCCTCTACAAATCTTGTTATGGTCAAAACCACGCCAGACTTACCGTTTTTGAGAAAAAATATGTGCATCGCACAATAACATACATATTTTCAGCTAAAAGTATGGCATAATTTGGTTTATTTTCATTTTCTCGGGAACTAGTAGGCCTAGAATTAAGATTTTTGGTTTAAAATGTTCGTAATGAATGCCTCTACAAATCTTGTTATGGTCAAAACCACGCCAGACTTACCGTTTTTGAGAAAAAATATGTGCAACGCACAATAACATACATATTTTTACATATTTTCAGCTAAAAGTATGGCATAATTTGGTTTATTTTCATTTTCTCGGAAACTAGTAGGCCTAGAATTAAGATTTTTGGTTTAAAATGTTCGTAATGAATGCCTCTACAAATCTTGTTATGGTCAAAACCACGCCAGACTTACCGTTTTTGAGAAAAAATATGTGCAACGCACAATAACATACATATTTTTACATATTTTCAGCTAAAAGTATGGCATAATTTGGTTTATTTTCATTTTCTCGGAAACTAGTAGGCCTAGAATTAAGATTTTTGGTTTAAAATGTTCGTAATGAATGCCTCTACAAATCTTGTTATGGTCAAAACCACGCCAGACTTACCGTTTTTGAGAAAAAATATGTGCATCGCACAATAACATACATATTTTCAGCTAAAAGTATGGCATAATTTGGTTTATTTTCATTTTCTCGGAAACTAGTGGGCCTAGAATTAAGATTTTTGGTTTAAAATGTTCGTAATGAATGCCTCTACAAATCTTGTTATGGTCAAAACCACGCCAGACTTACCGTTTTTGAGAAAAAATATGTGCATCGCACAATAACATACATATTTTCAGCTAAAAGTATGGCATAATTTGGTTTATTTTCATTTTCTCGGAAACTAGTAGGCCTAGAATTAAGATTTTTGGTTTAAAATGTTCGTAATGAATGCCTCTACAAATCTTGTTATGGTCAAAACCACGCCAGACTTACCGTTTTTGAGAAAAAATATGTGCATCGCACAATAACATACATATTTTCAGCTAAAAGTATGGCATAATTTGGTTTATTTTCATTTTCTCGGAAACTTGTAGGCCTAGAATTAAGATTTTTGGTTTAAAATGTTCGTAATGAATGCCTCTACAAATCTTGTTATGGTCAAAACCACGCCAGACTTACCGTTTTTGAGAAAAAATATGTGCAACGCACAATAACATACATATTTTTACATATTTTCAGCTAAAAGTATGGCATAATTTGGTTTATTTTCATTTTCTCGGAAACTAGTAGGCCTAGAATTAAGATTTTTGGTTTAAAATGTTCGTAATGAATGCCTCTACAAATCTTGTTATGGTCAAAACCACGCCAGACTTACCGTTTTTGAGAAAAAATATGTGCATCGCACAATAACATACATATTTTCAGCTAAAAGTATGGCATAATTTGGTTTATTTTCATTTTCTCGGAAACTAGTAGGCCTAGAATTAAGATTTTTGGTTTAAAATGTTCGTAATGAATGCCTCTACAAATCTTGTTATGGTCAAAACCACGCCAGACTTACCGTTTTTGAGAAAAAATATGTGCAACGCACAATAACATACATATTTTTACATATTTTCAGCTAAAAGTATGGCATAATTTGGTTTATTTTCATTTTCTCGGAAACTAGTAGGCCTAGAATTAAGATTTTTGGTTTAAAATGTTCGTAATGAATGCCTCTACAAATCTTGTTATGGTCAAAACCACGCCAGACTTACCGTTTTTGAGAAAAAATATGTGCATCGCACAATAACATACATATTTTCAGCTAAAAGTATGGCATAATTTGGTTTATTTTCATTTTCTCGGAAACTAGTAGGCCTAGAATTAAGATTTTTGGTTTAAAATGTTCGTAATGAATGCCTCTACAAATCTTGTTATGGTCAAAACCACGCCAGACTTACCGTTTTTGAGAAAAAATATGTGCATCGCACAATAACATACATATTTTCAGCTAAAAGTATGGCATAATTTGGTTTATTTTCATTTTCTCGGAAACTAGTAGGCCTAGAATTAAGATTTTTGGTTTAAAATGTTCGTAATGAATGCCTCTACAAATCTTGTTATGGTCAAAACCACGCCAGACTTACCGTTTTTGAGAAAAAATATGTGCAACGCACAATAACATACATATTTTTACATATTTTCAGCTAAAAGTATGGCATAATTTGGTTTATTTTCATTTTCTCGGAAACTAGTAGGCCTAGAATTAAGATTTTTGGTTTAAAATGTTCGTAATGAATGCCTCTACAAATCTTGTTATGGTCAAAACCACGCCAGACTTACCGTTTTTGAGAAAAAATATGTGCATCGCACAATAACATACATATTTTCAGCTAAAAGTATGGCATAATTTGGTTTATTTTCATTTTCTCGGAAACTAGTAGGCCTAGAATTAAGATTTTTGGTTTAAAATGTTCGTAATGAATGCCTCTACAAATCTTGTTATGGTCAAAACCACGCCAGACTTACCGTTTTTGAGAAAAAATATGTGCAACGCACAATAACATACATATTTTTACATATTTTCAGCTAAAAGTATGGCATAATTTGGTTTATTTTCATTTTCTCGGAAACTAGTAGGCCTAGAATTAAGATTTTTGGTTTAAAATGTTTGTAATGAATGCCTCTACAAATCTTGTTATGGTCAAAACCACGCCAGACTTACCGTTTTTGAGAAAAAATATGTGCATCGCACAATAACATACATATTTTCAGCTAAAAGTATGGCATAATTTGGTTTATTTTCATTTTCTCGGAAACTAGTAGGCCTAGAATTAAGATTTTTGGTTTAAAATGTTCGTAATGAATGCCTCTACAAATCTTGTTATGGTCAAAACCACGCCAGACTTACCGTTTTTGAGAAAAAATATGTGCAACGCACAATAACATACATATTTTTACATATTTTCAGCTAAAAGTATGGCATAATTTGGTTTATTTTCATTTTCTCGGAAACTAGTAGGCCTAGAATTAAGATTTTTGGTTTAAAATGTTCGTAATGAATGCCTCTACAAATCTTGTTATGGTCAAAACCACGCCAGACTTACCGTTTTTGAGAAAAAATATGTGCATCGCACAATAACATACATATTTTCAGCTAAAAGTATGGCATAATTTGGTTTATTTTCATTTTCTCGGAAACTAGTAGGCCTAGAATTAAGATTTTTGGTTTAAAATGTTCGTAATGAATGCCTCTACAAATCTTGTTATGGTCAAAACCACGCCAGACTTACCGTTTTTGAGAAAAAATATGTGCATCGCACAATAACATACATATTTTCAGCTAAAAGTATGGCATAATTTGGTTTATTTTCATTTTCTCGGAAACTAGTAGGCCTAGAATTAAGATTTTTGGTTTAAAATGTTCGTAATGAATGCCTCTACAAATCTTGTTATGGTCAAAACCACGCCAGACTTACCGTTTTTGAGAAAAAATATGTGCAACGCACAATAACATACATATTTTTACATATTTTCAGCTAAAAGTATGACATAATTTGGTTTATTTTCATTTTCTCGGAAACTAGTAGGCCTAGAATTAAGATTTTTGGTTTAAAATGTTCGTAATGAATGCCTCTACAAATCTTGTTATGGTCAAAACCACGCCAGACATACCGTTTTTGAGAAAAAATATGTGCAACGCACAATAACATACATATTTTTACATATTTTCAGCTAAAAGTATGGCATAATTTGGTTTATTTTCATTTTCTCGGAAACTAGTAGGCCTAGAATTAAGATTTTTGGTTTAAAATGTTCGTAATGAATGCCTCTACAAATCTTGTTATGGTCAAAACCACGCCAGACTTACCGTTTTTGAGAAAAAATATGTGCATCGCACAATAACATACATATTTTCAGCTAAAAGTATGGCATAATTTGGTTTATTTTCATTTTCTCGGAAACTAGTAGGCCTAGAATTAAGATTTTTGGTTTAAAATGTTCGTAATGAATGCCTCTACAAATCTTGTTACGGTCAAAACCACGCCAGACTTACCGTTTTTGAGAAAAAATATGTGCAACGCACAATAACATACATATTTTTACATATTTTCAGCTAAAAGTATGGCATAATTTGGTTTATTTTCATTTTCTCGGAAACTAGTAGGCCTAGAATTAAGATTTTTGGTTTAAAATGTTCGTAATGAATGCCTCTACAAATCTTGTTATGGTCAAAACCACGCCAGACTTACCGTTTTTGAGAAAAAATATGTGCAACGCACAATAACATACATATTTTTACATATTTTCAGCTAAAAGTATGGCATAATTTGGTTTATTTTCATTTTCTCGGAAACTAGTAGGCCTAGAATTAAGACTTTTGGTTTAAAATGTTCGTAATGAATGCCTCTACAAATCTTGTTATGGTCAAAACCACGTCAGACTTACCGTTTTTGAGAAAAAATATGTGCATCGCACAATAACATACATATTTTCAGCTAAAAGTATGGCATAATTTGGTTTATTTTCATTTTCTCGGAAACTAGTAGGCCTAGAATTAAGATTTTTGGTTTAAAATGTTCGTAATGAATGCCTCTACAAATCTTGTTATGGTCAAAACCACGCCAGACTTACCGTTTTTGAGAAAAAATATGTGCAACGCACAATAACATACATATTTTTACATATTTTCAGCTAAAAGTATGGCATAATTTGGTTTATTTTCATTTTCTCGGAAACTAGTAGGCCTAGAATTAAGATTTTTGGTTTAAAATGTTCGTAATGAATGCCTCTACAAATCTTGTTATGGTCAAAACCACGCCAGACTTACCGTTTTTGAGAAAAAATATGTGCATCGCACAATAACATACATATTTTCAGCTAAAAGTATGGCATAATTTGGTTTATTTTCATTTTCTCGGAAACTAGTAGGCCTAGAATTAAGATTTTTGGTTTAAAATGTTTGTAATGAATGCCTCTACAAATCTTGTTATGGTCAAAACCACGTCAGACTTACCGTTTTTGAGAAAAAATATGTGCATCGCACAATAACATACATATTTTCAGCTAAAAGTATGGCATAATTTGGTTTATTTTCATTTTCTCGGAAACTAGTAGGCCTAGAATTAAGATTTTTGGTTTAAAATGTTCGTAATGAATGCCTCTACAAATCTTGTTATGGTCAAAACCACGCCAGATTTACCGTTTTTGAGAAAAAATATGTGCAACGCACAATAACATACATATTTTTACATATTTTCAGCTAAAAGTATGGCATAATTTGGTTTATTTTCATTTTCTCGGAAACTAGTAGGCCTAGAATTAAGATTTTTGGTTTAAAATGTTCGTAATGAATGCCTCTACAAATCTTGTTATGGTCAAAACCACGCCAGACTTACCGTTTTTGAGAAAAAATATGTGCATCGCACAATAACATACATATTTTCAGCTAAAAGTATGGCATAATTTGGTTTATTTTCATTTTCTCGGAAACTAGTAGGCCTAGAATTAAGATTTTTGGTTTAAAATGTTCGTAATGAATGCCTCTACAAATCTTGTTATGGTCAAAACCACGCCAGACTTACCGTTTTTGAGAAAAAATATGTGCATCGCACAATAACATACATATTTTCAGCTAAAAGTATGGCATAATTTGGTTTATTTTCATTTTCTCGGAAACTAGTAGGCCTAGAATTAAGATTTTTGGTTTAAAATGTTCGTAATGAATGCCTCTACAAATCTTGTTATGGTCAAAACCACGCCAGACTTACCGTTTTTGAGAAAAAATATGTGCAACGCACAATAACATACATATTTTTACATATTTTCAGCTAAAAGTATGACATAATTTGGTTTATTTTCATTTTCTCGGAAACTAGTAGGCCTAGAATTAAGATTTTTGGTTTAAAATGTTCGTAATGAATGCCTCTACAAATCTTGTTATGGTCAAAACCACGCCAGACATACCGTTTTTGAGAAAAAATATGTGCAACGCACAATAACATACATATTTTTACATATTTTCAGCTAAAAGTATGGCATAATTTGGTTTATTTTCATTTTCTCGGAAACTAGTAGGCCTAGAATTAAGATTTTTGGTTTAAAATGTTCGTAATGAATGCCTCTACAAATCTTGTTATGGTCAAAACCACGCCAGACTTACCGTTTTTGAGAAAAAATATGTGCATCGCACAATAACATACATATTTTCAGCTAAAAGTATGGCATAATTTGGTTTATTTTCATTTTCTCGGAAACTAGTAGGCCTAGAATTAAGATTTTTGGTTTAAAATGTTCGTAATGAATGCCTCTACAAATCTTGTTATGGTCAAAACCACGCCAGACTTACCGTTTTTGAGAAAAAATATGTGCAACGCACAATAACATACATATTTTTACATATTTTCAGCTAAAAGTATGGCATAATTTGGTTTATTTTCATTTTCTCGGAAACTAGTAGGCCTAGAATTAAGATTTTTGGTTTAAAATGTTCGTAATGAATGCCTCTACAAATCTTGTTATGGTCAAAACCACGCCAGACTTACCGTTTTTGAGAAAAAATATGTGCAACGCACAATAACATACATATTTTTACATATTTTCAGCTAAAAGTATGGCATAATTTGGTTTATTTTCATTTTCTCGGAAACTAGTAGGCCTAGAATTAAGATTTTTGGTTTAAAATGTTTGTAATGAATGCCTCTACAAATCTTGTTATGGTCAAAACCACGCCAGACTTACCGTTTTTGAGAAAAAATATGTGCATCGCACAATAACATACATATTTTCAGCTAAAAGTATGGCATAATTTGGTTTATTTTCATTTTCTCGGAAACTAGTAGGCCTAGAATTAAGATTTTTGGTTTAAAATGTTCGTAATGAATGCCTCTACAAATCTTGTTATGGTCAAAACCACGCCAGACTTACCGTTTTTGAGAAAAAATATGTGCAACGCACAATAACATACATATTTTTACATATTTTCAGCTAAAAGTATGGCATAATTTGGTTTATTTTCATTTTCTCGGAAACTAGTAGGCCTAGAATTAAGATTTTTGGTTTAAAATGTTCGTAATGAATGCCTCTACAAATCTTGTTATGGTCAAAACCACGCCAGACTTACCGTTTTTGAGAAAAAATATGTGCATCGCACAATAACATACATATTTTCAGCTAAAAGTATGGCATAATTTGGTTTATTTTCATTTTCTCGGAAACTAGTAGGCCTAGAATTAAGATTTTTGGTTTAAAATGTTCGTAATGAATGCCTCTACAAATCTTGTTATGGTCAAAACCACGCCAGACTTACCGTTTTTGAGAAAAAATATGTGCATCGCACAATAACATACATATTTTCAGCTAAAAGTATGGCATAATTTGGTTTATTTTCATTTTCTCGGAAACTAGTAGGCCTAGAATTAAGATTTTTGGTTTAAAATGTTCGTAATGAATGCCTCTACAAATCTTGTTATGGTCAAAACCACGCCAGACTTACCGTTTTTGAGAAAAAATATGTGCAACGCACAATAACATACATATTTTTACATATTTTCAGCTAAAAGTATGACATAATTTGGTTTATTTTCATTTTCTCGGAAACTAGTAGGCCTAGAATTAAGATTTTTGGTTTAAAATGTTCGTAATGAATGCCTCTACAAATCTTGTTATGGTCAAAACCACGCCAGACATACCGTTTTTGAGAAAAAATATGTGCAACGCACAATAACATACATATTTTTACATATTTTCAGCTAAAAGTATGGCATAATTTGGTTTATTTTCATTTTCTCGGAAACTAGTAGGCCTAGAATTAAGATTTTTGGTTTAAAATGTTCGTAATGAATGCCTCTACAAATCTTGTTATGGTCAAAACCACGCCAGACTTACCGTTTTTGAGAAAAAATATGTGCATCGCACAATAACATACATATTTTCAGCTAAAAGTATGGCATAATTTGGTTTATTTTCATTTTCTCGGAAACTAGTAGGCCTAGAATTAAGATTTTTGGTTTAAAATGTTCGTAATGAATGCCTCTACAAATCTTGTTACGGTCAAAACCACGCCAGACTTACCGTTTTTGAGAAAAAATATGTGCAACGCACAATAACATACATATTTTTACATATTTTCAGCTAAAAGTATGGCATAATTTGGTTTATTTTCATTTTCTCGGAAACTAGTAGGCCTAGAATTAAGATTTTTGGTTTAAAATGTTCGTAATGAATGCCTCTACAAATCTTGTTATGGTCAAAACCACGCCAGACTTACCGTTTTTGAGAAAAAATATGTGCAACGCACAATAACATACATATTTTTACATATTTTCAGCTAAAAGTATGGCATAATTTGGTTTATTTTCATTTTCTCGGAAACTAGTAGGCCTAGAATTAAGACTTTTGGTTTAAAATGTTCGTAATGAATGCCTCTACAAATCTTGTTATGGTCAAAACCACGTCAGACTTACCGTTTTTGAGAAAAAATATGTGCATCGCACAATAACATACATATTTTCAGCTAAAAGTATGGCATAATTTGGTTTATTTTCATTTTCTCGGAAACTAGTAGGCCTAGAATTAAGATTTTTGGTTTAAAATGTTCGTAATGAATGCCTCTACAAATCTTGTTATGGTCAAAACCACGCCAGACTTACCGTTTTTGAGAAAAAATATGTGCAACGCACAATAACATACATATTTTTACATATTTTCAGCTAAAAGTATGGCATAATTTGGTTTATTTTCATTTTCTCGGAAACTAGTAGGCCTAGAATTAAGATTTTTGGTTTAAAATGTTCGTAATGAATGCCTCTACAAATCTTGTTATGGTCAAAACCACGCCAGACTTACCGTTTTTGAGAAAAAATATGTGCATCGCACAATAACATACATATTTTCAGCTAAAAGTATGGCATAATTTGGTTTATTTTCATTTTCTCGGAAACTAGTAGGCCTAGAATTAAGATTTTTGGTTTAAAATGTTTGTAATGAATGCCTCTACAAATCTTGTTATGGTCAAAACCACGTCAGACTTACCGTTTTTGAGAAAAAATATGTGCATCGCACAATAACATACATATTTTCAGCTAAAAGTATGGCATAATTTGGTTTATTTTCATTTTCTCGGAAACTAGTAGGCCTAGAATTAAGATTTTTGGTTTAAAATGTTCGTAATGAATGCCTCTACAAATCTTGTTATGGTCAAAACCACGCCAGACTTACCGTTTTTGAGAAAAAATATGTGCAACGCACAATAACATACATATTTTTACATATTTTCAGCTAAAAGTATGGCATAATTTGGTTTATTTTCATTTTCTCGGAAACTAGTAGGCCTAGAATTAAGATTTTTGGTTTAAAATGTTCGTAATGAATGCCTCTACAAATCTTGTTATGGTCAAAACCACGCCAGATTTACCGTTTTTGAGAAAAAATATGTGCAACGCACAATAACATACATATTTTTACATATTTTCAGCTAAAAGTATGGCATAATTTGGTTTATTTTCATTTTCTCGGAAACTAGTAGGCCTAGAATTAAGATTTTTGGTTTAAAATGTTCGTAATGAATGCCTCTACAAATCTTGTTATGGTCAAAACCACGCCAGACTTACCGTTTTTGAGAAAAAATATGTGCATCGCACAATAACATACATATTTTCAGCTAAAAGTATGGCATAATTTGGTTTATTTTCATTTTCTCGGAAACTAGTAGGCCTAGAATTAAGATTTTTGGTTTAAAATGTTCGTAATGAATGCCTCTACAAATCTTGTTATGGTCAAAACCACGCCAGACTTACCGTTTTTGAGAAAAAATATGTGCATCGCACAATAACATACATATTTTCAGCTAAAAGTATGGCATAATTTGGTTTATTTTCATTTTCTCGGAAACTAGTAGGCCTAGAATTAAGATTTTTGGTTTAAAATGTTCGTAATGAATGCCTCTACAAATCTTGTTATGGTCAAAACCACGCCAGACTTACCGTTTTTGAGAAAAAATATGTGCAACGCACAATAACATACATATTTTTACATATTTTCAGCTAAAAGTATGACATAATTTGGTTTATTTTCATTTTCTCGGAAACTAGTAGGCCTAGAATTAAGATTTTTGGTTTAAAATGTTCGTAATGAATGCCTCTACAAATCTTGTTATGGTCAAAACCACGCCAGACATACCGTTTTTGAGAAAAAATATGTGCAACGCACAATAACATACATATTTTTACATATTTTCAGCTAAAAGTATGGCATAATTTGGTTTATTTTCATTTTCTCGGAAACTAGTAGGCCTAGAATTAAGATTTTTGGTTTAAAATGTTCGTAATGAATGCCTCTACAAATCTTGTTATGGTCAAAACCACGCCAGACTTACCGTTTTTGAGAAAAAATATGTGCATCGCACAATAACATACATATTTTCAGCTAAAAGTATGGCATAATTTGGTTTATTTTCATTTTCTCGGAAACTAGTAGGCCTAGAATTAAGATTTTTGGTTTAAAATGTTCGTAATGAATGCCTCTACAAATCTTGTTATGGTCAAAACCACGCCAGACTTACCGTTTTTGAGAAAAAATATGTGCAACGCACAATAACATACATATTTTTACATATTTTCAGCTAAAAGTATGGCATAATTTGGTTTATTTTCATTTTCTCGGAAACTAGTAGGCCTAGAATTAAGATTTTTGGTTTAAAATGTTCGTAATGAATGCCTCTACAAATCTTGTTATGGTCAAAACCACGCCAGACTTACCGTTTTTGAGAAAAAATATGTGCAACGCACAATAACATACATATTTTTACATATTTTCAGCTAAAAGTATGGCATAATTTGGTTTATTTTCATTTTCTCGGAAACTAGTAGGCCTAGAATTAAGACTTTTGGTTTAAAATGTTCGTAATGAATGCCTCTACAAATCTTGTTATGGTCAAAACCACGTCAGACTTACCGTTTTTGAGAAAAAATATGTGCATCGCACAATAACATACATATTTTCAGCTAAAAGTATGGCATAATTTGGTTTATTTTCATTTTCTCGGAAACTAGTAGGCCTAGAATTAAGATTTTTGGTTTAAAATGTTCGTAATGAATGCCTCTACAAATCTTGTTATGGTCAAAACCACGCCAGACTTACCGTTTTTGAGAAAAAATATGTGCATCGCACAATAACATACATATTTTCAGCTAAAAGTATGGCATAATTTGGTTTATTTTCATTTTCTCGGAAACTAGTAGGCCTAGAATTAAGATTTTTGGTTTAAAATGTTCGTAATGAATGCCTCTACAAATCTTGTTATGGTCAAAACCACGCCAGACTTACCGTTTTTGAGAAAAAATATGTGCAACGCACAATAACATACATATTTTTACATATTTTCAGCTAAAAGTATGGCATAATTTGGTTTATTTTCATTTTCTCGGAAACTAGTAGGCCTAGAATTAAGATTTTTGGTTTAAAATGTTCGTAATGAATGCCTCTACAAATCTTGTTATGGTCAAAACCACGCCAGACTTACCGTTTTTGAGAAAAAATATGTGCATCGCACAATAACATACATATTTTCAGCTAAAAGTATGGCATAATTTGGTTTATTTTCATTTTCTCGGAAACTAGTAGGCCTAGAATTAAGATTTTTGGTTTAAAATGTTCGTAATGAATGCCTCTACAAATCTTGTTATGGTCAAAACCACGCCAGACTTACCGTTTTTGAGAAAAAATATGTGCATCGCACAATAACATACATATTTTCAGCTAAAAGTATGGCATAATTTGGTTTATTTTCATTTTCTCGGAAACTAGTAGGCCTAGAATTAAGATTTTTGGTTTAAAATGTTCGTAATGAATGCCTCTACAAATCTTGTTATGGTCAAAACCACGCCAGACTTACCGTTTTTGAGAAAAAATATGTGCAACGCACAATAACATACATATTTTTACATATTTTCAGCTAAAAGTATGACATAATTTGGTTTATTTTCATTTTCTCGGAAACTAGTAGGCCTAGAATTAAGATTTTTGGTATAAAATGTTCGTAATGAATGCCTCTACAAATCTTGTTATGGTCAAAACCACGCCAGACATACCGTTTTTGAGAAAAAATATGTGCAACGCACAATAACATACATATTTTTACATATTTTCAGCTAAAAGTATGGCATAATTTGGTTTATTTTCATTTTCTCGGAAACTAGTAGGCCTAGAATTAAGATTTTTGGTTTAAAATGTTCGTAATGAATGCCTCTACAAATCTTGTTATGGTCAAAACCACGCCAGACTTACCGTTTTTGAGAAAAAATATGTGCATCGCACAATAACATACATATTTTCAGCTAAAAGTATGGCATAATTTGGTTTATTTTCATTTTCTCGGAAACTAGTAGGCCTAGAATTAAGATTTTTGGTTTAAAATGTTCGTAATGAATGCCTCTACAAATCTTGTTATGGTCAAAACCACGCCAGACTTACCGTTTTTGAGAAAAAATATGTGCAACGCACAATAACATACATATTTTTACATATTTTCAGCTAAAAGTATGGCATAATTTGGTTTATTTTCATTTTCTCGGAAACTAGTAGGCCTAGAATTAAGATTTTTGGTTTAAAATGTTCGTAATGAATGCCTCTACAAATCTTGTTATGGTCAAAACCACGCCAGACTTACCGTTTTTTGAGAAAAAATATGTGCATCGCACAATAACATACATATTTTTACATATTTTCAGCTAAAAGTATGGCATAATTTGGTTTATTTTCATTTTCTCGGAAACTAGTAGGCCTAGAATTAAGATTTTTGGTTTAAAATGTTCGTAATGAATGCCTCTACAAATCTTGTTATGGTCAAAACCACGTCAGACTTACCGTTTTTGAGAAAAAATATGTGCATCGCACAATAACATACATATTTTCAGCTAAAAGTATGGCATAATTTGGTTTATTTTCATTTTCTCGGAAACTAGTAGGCCTAGAATTAAGATTTTTGGTTTAAAATGTTCGTAATGAATGCCTCTACAAATCTTGTTATGGCCAAAACCACGCCAGACTTACCGTTTTTGAGAAAAAATATGTGCATCGCACAATAACATACATATTTTCAGCTAAAAGTATGGCATAATTTGGTTTATTTTCATTTTCTCGGAAACTAGTAGGCCTAGAATTAAGATTTTTGGTTTAAAATGTTCGTAATGAATGCCTCTACAAATCTTGTTATGGTCAAAACCACGCCAGACTTACCGTTTTTGAGAAAAAATATGTGCATCGCACAATAACATACATATTTTTACATATTTTCAGCTAAAAGTATGGCATAATTTGGTTTATTTTCATTTTCTCGGAAACTAGTAGGCCTAGAATTAAGATTTTTGGTTTAAAATGTTCGTAATGAATGCCTCTACAAATCTTGTTATGGTCAAAACCACGCCAGACTTACCGTTTTTGAGAAAAAATATGTGCATCGCACAATAACATACATATTTTTACATATTTTCAGCTAAAAGTATGGCATAATTTGGTTTATTTTCATTTTCTCGGAAACTAGTAGGCCTAGAATTAAGATTTTTGGTTTAAAATGTTCGTAATGAATGCCTCTACAAATCTTGTTATGGTCAAAACCACGTCAGACTTACCGTTTTTGAGAAAAAATATGTGCATCGCACAATAACATACATATTTTCAGCTAAAAGTATGGCATAATTTGGTTTATTTTCATTTTCTCGGAAACTAGTAGGCCTAGAATTAAGATTTTTGGTTTAAAATGTTCGTAATGAATGCCTCTACAAATCTTGTTATGGTCAAAACCACGCCAGACTTACCGTTTTTGAGAAAAAATATGTGCATCGCACAATAACATACATATTTTCAGCTAAAAGTATGGCATAATTTGGTTTATTTTCATTTTCTCGGAAACTAGTAGGCCTAGAATTAAGATTTTTGGTTTAAAATGTTCGTAATGAATGCCTCTACAAATCTTGTTATGGTCAAAACCACGTCAGACTTACCGTTTTTGAGAAAAAATATGTGCATCGCACAATAACATACATATTTTCAGCTAAAAGTATGGCATAATTTGGTTTATTTTCATTTTCTCGGAAACTAGTAGGCCTAGAATTAAGATTTTTGGTTTAAAATGTTCGTAATGAATGCCTCTACAAATCTTGTTATGGTCAAAACCACGCCAGACTTACCATTTTTGAGAAAAAATATGTGCATCGCACAATAACATACATATTTTTACATATTTTCAGCTAAAAGTATGGCATAATTTGGTTTATTTTCATTTTCTCGGAAACTAGTAGGCCTAGAATTAAGATTTTTGGTTTAAAATGTTCGTAATGAATGCCTCTACAAATCTTGTTATGGTCAAAACCACGCCAGACTTACCGTTTTTGAGAAAAAATATGTGCAACGCACAATAACATACATATTTTTACATATTTTCAGCTAAAAGTATGGCATAATTTGGTTTATTTTCATTTTCTCGGAAACTAGTAGGCCTAGAATTAAGATTTTTGGTTTAAAATGTTCGTAATGAATGCCTCTACAAATCTTGTTATGGTCAAAACCACGCCAGACTTACCGTTTTTGAGAAAAAATATGTGCAACGCACAATAACATACATATTTTTACATATTTTCAGCTAAAAGTATGGCATAATTTGGTTTAGTTTCATTTTCTCGGAAACTAGTAGGCCTAGAATTAAGATTTTTGGTTTAAAATGTTCGTAATGAATGCCTCTACAAATCTTGTTATGGTCAAAACCACGCCAGACTTACCGTTTTTGAGAAAAAATATGTGCAACGCACAATAACATACATATTTTTACATATTTTCAGCTAAAAGTATGGCATAATTTGGTTTATTTTCATTTTCTCGGAAACTAGTAGGCCTAGAATTAAGATTTTTGGTTTAAAATGTTCGTAATGAATGCCTCTACAAATCTTGTTATGGTCAAAACCACGTCAGACTTACCGTTTTTGAGAAAAAATATGTGCATCGCACAATAACATACATATTTTCAGCTAAAAGTATGGCATAATTTGGTTTATTTTCATTTTCTCGGAAACTAGTAGGCCTAGAATTAAGATTTTTGGTTTAAAATGTTCGTAATGAATGCCTCTACAAATCTTGTTATGGTCAAAACCACGCCAGACTTACCGTTTTTGAGAAAAAATATGTGCATCGCACAATAACATACATATTTTCAGCTAAAAGTATGGCATAATTTGGTTTATTTTCATTTTCTCGGAAACTAGTAGGCCTAGAATTAAGATTTTTGGTTTAAAATGTTCGTAATGAATGCCTCTACAAATCTTGTTATGGTCAAAACCACGCCAGACTTACCGTTTTTGAGAAAAAATATGTGCAACGCACAATAACATACATATTTTTACATATTTTCAGCTAAAAGTATGGCATAATTTGGTTTATTTTCATTTTCTCGGAAACTAGTAGGCCTAGAATTAAGATTTTTGGTTTAAAATGTTCGTAATGAATGCCTCTACAAATCTTGTTATGGTCAAAACCACGCCAGACTTACCGTTTTTGAGAAAAAATATGTGCATCGCACAATAACATACATATTTTCAGCTAAAAGTATGGCATAATTTGGTTTATTTTCATTTTCTCGGAAACTAGTAGGCCTAGAATTAAGATTTTTGGTTTAAAATGTTCGTAATGAATGCCTCTACAAATCTTGTTATGGTCAAAACCACGCCAGACTTACCGTTTTTGAGAAAAAATATGTGCATCGCACAATAACATACATATTTTCAGCTAAAAGTATGGCATAATTTGGTTTATTTTCATTTTCTCGGAAACTAGTAGGCCTAGAATTAAGATTTTTGGTTTAAAATGTTCGTAATGAATGCCTCTACAAATCTTGTTATGGTCAAAACCACGCCAGACTTACCGTTTTTGAGAAAAAATATGTGCAACGCACAATAACATACATATTTTTACATATTTTCAGCTAAAAGTATGACATAATTTGGTTTATTTTCATTTTCTCGGAAACTAGTAGGCCTAGAATTAAGATTTTTGGTTTAAAATGTTTGTAATGAATGCCTCTACAAATCTTGTTATGGTCAAAACCACGCCAGACTTACCGTTTTTGAGAAAAAATATGTGCAACGCACAATAACATACATATTTTTACATATTTTCAGCTAAAAGTATGGCATAATTTGGTTTATTTTCATTTTCTCGGAAACTAGTAGGCCTAGAATTAAGATTTTTGATTTAAAATGTTCGTAATGAATGCCTCTACAAATCTTGTTATGGTCAAAACCACGCCAGACTTACCGTTTTTGAGAAAAAATATGTGCATCGCACAATAACATACATATTTTCAGCTAAAAGTATGGCATAATTTGGTTTATTTTCATTTTCTCGGAAACTAGTAGGCCTAGAATTAAGATTTTTGGTTTAAAATGTTCGTAATGAATGCCTCTACAAATCTTGTTATGGTCAAAACCACGCCAGACTTACCGTTTTTGAGAAAAAATATGTGCAACGCACAATAACATACATATTTTTACATATTTTCAGCTAAAAGTATGGCATAATTTGGTTTATTTTCATTTTCTCGGAAACTAGTAGGCCTAGAATTAAGATTTTTGGTTTAAAATGTTCGTAATGAATGCCTCTACAAATCTTGTTATGGTCAAAACCACGCCAGACTTACCGTTTTTTGAGAAAAAATATGTGCATCGCACAATAACATACATATTTTTACATATTTTCAGCTAAAAGTATGGCATAATTTGGTTTATTTTCATTTTCTCGGAAACTAGTAGGCCTAGAATTAAGATTTTTGGTTTAAAATGTTCGTAATGAATGCCTCTACAAATCTTGTTATGGTCAAAACCACGTCAGACTTACCGTTTTTGAGAAAAAATATGTGCATCGCACAATAACATACATATTTTCAGCTAAAAGTATGGCATAATTTGGTTTATTTTCATTTTCTCGGAAACTAGTAGGCCTAGAATTAAGATTTTTGGTTTAAAATGTTCGTAATGAATGCCTCTACAAATCTTGTTATGGCCAAAACCACGCCAGACTTACCGTTTTTGAGAAAAAATATGTGCATCGCACAATAACATACATATTTTCAGCTAAAAGTATGGCATAATTTGGTTTATTTTCATTTTCTCGGAAACTAGTAGGCCTAGAATTAAGATTTTTGGTTTAAAATGTTCGTAATGAATGCCTCTACAAATCTTGTTATGGTCAAAACCACGCCAGACTTACCGTTTTTGAGAAAAAATATGTGCATCGCACAATAACATACATATTTTTACATATTTTCAGCTAAAAGTATGGCATAATTTGGTTTATTTTCATTTTCTCGGAAACTAGTAGGCCTAGAATTAAGATTTTTGGTTTAAAATGTTCGTAATGAATGCCTCTACAAATCTTGTTATGGTCAAAACCACGTCAGACTTACCGTTTTTGAGAAAAAATATGTGCATCGCACAATAACATACATATTTTCAGCTAAAAGTATGGCATAATTTGGTTTATTTTCATTTTCTCGGAAACTAGTAGGCCTAGAATTAAGATTTTTGGTTTAAAATGTTCGTAATGAATGCCTCTACAAATCTTGTTATGGTCAAAACCACGCCAGACTTACCGTTTTTGAGAAAAAATATGTGCAACGCACAATAACATACATATTTTCAGCTAAAAGTATGGCATAATTTGGTTTATTTTCATTTTCTCGGAAACTAGTAGGCCTAGAATTAAGATTTTTGGTTTAAAATGTTCGTAATGAATGCCTCTACAAATCTTGTTATGGTCAAAACCACGTCAGACTTACCGTTTTTGAGAAAAAAATATGTGCATCGCACAATAACATACATATTTTCAGCTAAAAGTATGGCATAATTTGGTTTATTTTCATTTTCTCGGAAACTAGTAGGCCTAGAATTAAGATTTTTGGTTTAAAATGTTCGTAATGAATGCCTCTACAAATCTTGTTATGGTCAAAACCACGCCAGACTTACCGTTTTTGAGAAAAAATATGTGCATCGCACAATAACATACATATTTTTACATATTTTCAGCTAAAAGTATGGCATAATTTGGTTTATTTTCATTTTCTCGGAAACTAGTAGGCCTAGAATTAAGATTTTTGGTTTAAAATGTTCGTAATGAATGCCTCTACAAATCTTGTTATGGTCAAAACCACGCCAGACTTACCGTTTTTGAGAAAAAATATGTGCAACGCACAATAACATACATATTTTTTACATATTTTCAGCTAAAAGTATGGCATAATTTGGTTTATTTTCATTTTCTCGGAAACTAGTAGGCCTAGAATTAAGATTTTTGGTTTAAAATGTTCGTAATGAATGCCTCTACAAATCTTGTTATGGTCAAAACCACGTCAGACTTACCGTTTTTGAGAAAAAATATGTGCATCGCACAATAACATACATATTTTCAGCTAAAAGTATGGCATAATTTGGTTTATTTTCATTTTCTCGGAAACTAGTAGGCCTAGAATTAAGATTTTTGGTTTAAAATGTTCGTAATGAATGCCTCTACAAATCTTGTTATGGTCAAAACCACGCCAGACTTACCGTTTTTGAGAAAAAATATGTGCATCGCACAATAACATACATATTTTCAGCTAAAAGTATGGCATAATTTGGTTTATTTTCATTTTCTCGGAAACTAGTAGGCCTAGAATTAAGATTTTTGGTTTAAAATGTTCGTAATGAATGCCTCTACAAATCTTGTTATGGTCAAAACCACGCCAGACTTACCGTTTTTGAGAAAAAATATGTGCATCGCACAATAACATACATATTTTCAGCTAAAAGTATGGCATAATTTGGTTTATTTTCATTTTCTCGGAAACTAGTAGGCCTAGAATTAAGATTTTTGGTTTAAAATGTTCATAATGAATGCCTCTACAAATCTCGTTATGGTCAAAACCACGCCAGACTTACCGTTTTTGAGAAAAAATATGTGCATCGCACAATAACATACATATTTTCAGCTAAAAGTATGGCATAATTTGGTTTATTTTCATTTTCTCGGAAACTAGTAGGCCTAGAATTAAGATTTTTTTTTTAAAATGTTCGTAATGAATGCCTCTACAAATCTTGTTATGGTCAAAACCACGCCAGACTTACCGTTTTTGAGAAAAAATATGTGCAACGCACAATAACATACATATTTTTACATATTTTCAGCTAAAAGTATGGCATAATTTGGTTTATTTTCATTTTCTCGGAAACTAGTAGGCCTAGAATTAAGATTTTTGGTTTAAAATGTTCGTAATGAATGCCTCTACAAATCTTGTTATGGTCAAAACCACGCCAGACTTACCGTTTTTGAGAAAAAATATGTGCATCGCACAATAACATACATATTTTCAGCTAAAAGTATGGCATAATTTGGTTTATTTTCATTTTCTCGGAAACTAGTAGGCCTAGAATTAAGATTTTTGGTTTAAAATGTTCGTAATGAATGCCTCTACAAATCTTGTTATGGTCAAAACCACGCCAGACTTACCATTTTTGAGAAAAAATATGTGCAACGCACAATAACATACATATTTTTACATATTTTCAGCTAAAAGTATGGCATAATTTGGTTTATTTTCATTTTCTCGGAAACTAGTAGGCCTAGAATTAAGATTTTTGGTTTAAAATGTTCGTAATGAATGCCTCTACAAATCTTGTTATGGTCAAAACCACGCCAGACTTACCGTTTTTGAGAAAAAATATGTGCAACGCACAATAACATACATATTTTTACATATTTTCAGCTAAAAGTATGGCATAATTTGGTTTATTTTCATTTTCTCGGAAACTAGTAGGCCTAGAATTAAGATTTTTGGTTTAAAATGTTCGTAATGAATGCCTCTACAAATCTTGTTATGGTCAAAACCACGCCAGACTTACCGTTTTTGAGAAAAAATATGTGCAACGCACAATAACATACATATTTTTACATATTTTCAGCTAAAAGTATGGCATAATTTGGTTTATTTTCATTTTCTCGGAAACTAGTAGGCCTAGAATTAAGATTTTTGGTTTAAAATGTTCGTAATGAATGCCTCTACAAATCTTGTTATGGTCAAAACCACGTCAGACTTACCGTTTTTGAGAAAAAATATGTGCATCGCACAATAACATACATATTTTCAGCTAAAAGTATGGCATAATTTGGTTTATTTTCATTTTCTCGGAAACTAGTAGGCCTAGAATTAAGATTTTTGGTTTAAAATGTTCGTAATGAATGCCTCTACAAATCTTGTTATGGTCAAAACCACGTCAGACTTACCGTTTTTGAGAAAAAATAAGTGCATCGCACAATAACATACATATTTTCAGCTAAAAGTATGGCATAATTTGGTTTATTTTCATTTTCTCGGAAACTAGTAGGCCTAGAATTAAGATTTTTGGTTTAAAATGTTCGTAATGAATGCCTCTACAAATCTTGTTATGGTCAAAACCACGCCAGACTTACCGTTTTTGAGAAAAAATATGTGCATCGCACAATAACATACATATTTTTACATATTTTCAGCTAAAAGTATGGCATAATTTGGTTTATTTTCATTTTCTCGGAAACTAGTAGGCCTAGAATTAAGATTTTTGGTTTAAAATGTTCGTAATGAATGCCTCTACAAATCTTGTTATGGTCAAAACCACGTCAGACTTACCGTTTTTGAGAAAAAATATGTGCATCGCACAATAACATACATATTTTCAGCTAAAAGTATGGCATAATTTGGTTTATTTTCATTTTCTCGGAAACTAGTAGGCCTAGAATTAAGATTTTTGGTTCAAAATGTTCGTAATGAATGCCTCTACATATCTTGTTATGGTCAAAACCACGTCAGACTTACCGTTTTTGAGAAAAAATATGTGCATCGCACAATAACATACATATTTTCAGCTAAAAGTATGGCATAATTTGGTTTATTTTCATTTTCTCGGAAACTAGTAGGCCTAGAATTAAGATTTTTGGTTTAAAATGTTCGTAATGAATGCCTCTACAAATCTTGTTATGGTCAAAACCACGTCAGACTTACCGTTTTTGAGAAAAAATATGTGCATCGCACAATAACATACATATTTTCAGCTAAAAGTATGGCATAATTTGGTTTATTTTCATTTTCTCGGAAACTAGTAGGCCTAGAATTAAGATTTTTGGTTTAAAATGTTCGTAATGAATGCCTCTACAAATCTTGTTATGGTCAAAACCACGTCAGACTTACCGTTTTTGAGAAAAAATATGTGCATCGCACAATAACATACATATTTTCAGCTAAAAGTATGGCATAATTTGGTTTATTTTCATTTTCTCGGAAACTAGTAGGCCTAGAATTAAGATTTTTGGTTTAAAATGTTCGTAATGAATGCCTCTACAAATCTTGTTATGGTCAAAACCACGTCAGACTTACCGTTTTTGAGAAAAAATATGTGCATCGCACAATAACATACATATTTTCAGCTAAAAGTATGGCATAATTTGGTTTATTTTCATTTTCTCGGAAACTAGTAGGCCTAGAATTAAGATTTTTGGTTTAAAATGTTCGTAATGAATGCCTCTACAAATCTTGTTATGGTCAAAACCACGCCAGACTTACCGTTTTTGAGAAAAAATATGTGCATCGCACAATAACATACATATTTTTACATATTTTCAGCTAAAAGTATGGCATAATTTGGTTTATTTTCATTTTCTCGGAAACTAGTAGGCCTAGAATTAAGATTTTTGGTTTAAAATGTTCGTAATGAATGCCTCTACAAATCTTGTTATGGTCAAAACCACGCCAGACTTACCGTTTTTGAGAAAAAATATGTGCATCGCACAATAACATACATATTTTCAGCTAAAAGTATGGCATAATTTGGTTTATTTTCATTTTCTCGGAAACTAGTAGGCCTAGAATTAAGATTTTTGGTTTCAAATGTTCGTAATGAATGCCTCTACAAATCTTGTTATGGTCAAAACCACGCCAGACTTACCGTTTTTGAGAAAAAATATGTGCATCGCACAATAACATACATATTTTTACATATTTTCAGCTAAAAGTATGGCATAATTTGGTTTATTTTCATTTTCTCGGAAACTAGTAGGCCTAGAATTAAGATTTTTGGTTTAAAATGTTCGTAATGAATGCCTCTACAAATCTTGTTATGGTCAAAACCACGTCAGACTTACCGTTTTTGAGAAAAAATATGTGCATCGCACAATAACATACATATTTTCAGCTAAAAGTATGGCATAATTTGGTTTATTTTCATTTTCTCGGAAACTAGTAGGCCTAGAATTAAGATTTTTGGTTTAAAATGTTCGTAATGAATGCCTCTACAAATCTTGTTATGGTCAAAACCACGTCAGACTTACCGTTTTTGAGAAAAAATATGTGCATCGCACAATAACATACATATTTTCAGCTAAAAGTATGGCATAATTTGGTTTATTTTCATTTTCTCGGAAACTAGTAGGCCTAGAATTATGATTTTTGGTTTAAAATGTTCGTAATGAATGCCTCTACAAATCTTGTTATGGTCAAAACCACGCCAGACTTACCGTTTTTGAGAAAAAATATGTGCATCGCACAATAACATACATATTTTTACATATTTTCAGCTAAAAGTATGGCATAATTTGGTTTATTTTCATTTTCTCGGAAACTAGTAGGCCTAGAATTAAGATTTTTGGTTTAAAATGTTCGTAATGAATGCCTCTACAAATCTTGTTATGGTCAAAACCACGCCAGACTTACCGTTTTTGAGAAAAAATATGTGCATCGCACAATAACATACATATTTTCAGCTAAAAGTATGGCATAATTTGGTTTATTTTCATTTTCTCGGAAACTAGTAGGCCTAGAATTAAGATTTTTGGTTTAAAATGTTCGTAATGAATGCCTCTACAAATCTTGTTATGGTCAAAACCACGCCAGACTTACCGTTTTTGAGAAAAAATATGTGCATCGCACAATAACATACATATTTTCAGCTAAAAGTATGGCATAATTTGGTTTATTTTCATTTTCTCGGAAACTAGTAGGCCTAGAATTAAGATTTTTGGTTTAAAATGTTCGTAATGAATGCCTCTACAAATCTTGTTATGGTCAAAACCACGCCAGACTTACCGTTTTTGAGAAAAAATATGTGCAACGCACAATAACATACATATTTTTACATATTTTCAGCTAAAAGTATGGCATAATTTGGTTTATTTTCATTTTCTCGGAAACTAGTAGGCCTAGAATTAAGATTTTTGGTTTAAAATGTTCGTAATGAATGCCTCTACAAATCTTGTTATGGTCAAAACCACGCCAGACTTACCGTTTTTGAGAAAAAAATATGTGCAACGCACAATAACATACATATTTTTACATATTTTCAGCTAAAAGTATGGCATAATTTGGTTTATTTTCATTTTCTCGGAAACTAGTAGGCCTAGAATTAAGATTTTTGGTTTAAAATGTTCGTAATGAATGCCTCTACAAATCTTGTTATGGTCAAAACCACGTCAGACTTACCGTTTTTGAGAAAAAATATGTGCATCGCACAATAACATACATATTTTCAGCTAAAAGTATGGCATAATTTGGTTTATTTTCATTTTCTCGGAAACTAGTAGGCCTAGAATTAAGATTTTTGGTTTAAAATGTTCGTAATGAATGCCTCTACAAATCTTGTTATGGTCAAAACCACGTCAGACTTACCGTTTTTGAGAAAAAATAAGTGCATCGCACAATAACATACATATTTTCAGCTAAAAGTATGGCATAATTTGGTTTATTTTCATTTTCTCGGAAACTAGTAGGCCTAGAATTAAGATTTTTGGTTTAAAATGTTCGTAATGAATGCCTCTACAAATCTTGTTATGGTCAAAACCACGCCAGACTTACCGTTTTTGAGAAAAAATATGTGCATCGCACAATAACATACATATTTTTACATATTTTCAGCTAAAAGTATGGCATAATTTGGTTTATTTTCATTTTCTCGGAAACTAGTAGGCCTAGAATTAAGATTTTTGGTTTAAAATGTTCGTAATGAATGCCTCTACAAATCTTGTTATGGTCAAAACCACGTCAGACTTACCGTTTTTGAGAAAAAATATGTGCATCGCACAATAACATACATATTTTCAGCTAAAAGTATGGCATAATTTGGTTTATTTTCATTTTCTCGGAAACTAGTAGGCCTAGAATTAAGATTTTTGGTTTAAAATGTTCGTAATGAATGCCTCTACATATCTTGTTATGGTCAAAACCACGTCAGACTTACCGTTTTTGAGAAAAAATATGTGCATCGCACAATAACATACATATTTTCAGCTAAAAGTATGGCATAATTTGGTTTATTTTCATTTTCTCGGAAACTAGTAGGCCTAGAATTAAGATTTTTGGTTTAAAATGTTCGTAATGAATGCCTCTACAAATCTTGTTATGGTCAAAACCACGTCAGACTTACCGTTTTTGAGAAAAAATATGTGCATCGCACAATAACATACATATTTTCAGCTAAAAGTATGGCATAATTTGGTTTATTTTCATTTTCTCGGAAACTAGTAGGCCTAGAATTAAGATTTTTGGTTTAAAATGTTCGTAATGAATGCCTCTACAAATCTTGTTATGGTCAAAACCACGTCAGACTTACCGTTTTTGAGAAAAAATATGTGCATCGCACAATAACATACATATTTTCAGCTAAAAGTATGGCATAATTTGGTTTATTTTCATTTTCTCGGAAACTAGTAGGCCTAGAATTAAGATTTTTGGTTTAAAATGTTCGTAATGAATGCCTCTACAAATCTTGTTATGGTCAAAACCACGTCAGACTTACCGTTTTTGAGAAAAAATATGTGCATCGCACAATAACATACATATTTTCAGCTAAAAGTATGGCATAATTTGGTTTATTTTCATTTTCTCGGAAACTAGTAGGCCTAGAATTAAGATTTTTGGTTTAAAATGTTCGTAATGAATGCCTCTACAAATCTTGTTATGGTCAAAACCACGCCAGACTTACCGTTTTTGAGAAAAAATATGTGCATCGCACAATAACATACATATTTTTACATATTTTCAGCTAAAAGTATGGCATAATTTGGTTTATTTTCATTTTCTCGGAAACTAGTAGGCCTAGAATTAAGATTTTTGGTTTAAAATGTTCGTAATGAATGCCTCTACAAATCTTGTTATGGTCAAAACCACGCCAGACTTACCGTTTTTGAGAAAAAATATGTGCATCGCACAATAACATACATATTTTCAGCTAAAAGTATGGCATAATTTGGTTTATTTTCATTTTCTCGGAAACTAGTAGGCCTAGAATTAAGATTTTTGGTTTCAAATGTTCGTAATGAATGCCTCTACAAATCTTGTTATGGTCAAAACCACGCCAGACTTACCGTTTTTGAGAAAAAATATGTGCATCGCACAATAACATACATATTTTTACATATTTTCAGCTAAAAGTATGGCATAATTTGGTTTATTTTCATTTTCTCGGAAACTAGTAGGCCTAGAATTAAGATTTTTGGTTTAAAATGTTCGTAATGAATGCCTCTACAAATCTTGTTATGGTCAAAACCACGCCAGACTTACCGTTTTTGAGAAAAAATATGTGCATCGCACAATAACATACATATTTTCAGCTAAAAGTATGGCATAATTTGGTTTATTTTCATTTTCTCGGAAACTAGTAGGCCTAGAATTAAGATTTTTGGTTTAAAATGTTCGTAATGAATGCCTCTACAAATCTTGTTATGGTCAAAACCACGTCAGACTTACCGTTTTTGAGAAAAAATATGTGCATCGCACAATAACATACATATTTTCAGCTAAAAGTATGGCATAATTTGGTTTATTTTCATTTTCTCGGAAACTAGTAGGCCTAGAATTATGATTTTTGGTTTAAAATGTTCGTAATGAATGCCTCTACAAATCTTGTTATGGTCAAAACCACGCCAGACTTACCGTTTTTGAGAAAAAATATGTGCATCGCACAATAACATACATATTTTTACATATTTTCAGCTAAAAGTATGGCATAATTTGGTTTATTTTCATTTTCTCGGAAACTAGTAGGCCTAGAATTAAGATTTTTGGTTTAAAATGTTCGTAATGAATGCCTCTACAAATCTTGTTATGGTCAAAACCACGCCAGACTTACCGTTTTTGAGAAAAAATATGTGCATCGCACAATAACATACATATTTTCAGCTAAAAGTATGGCATAATTTGGTTTATTTTCATTTTCTCGGAAACTAGTAGGCCTAGAATTAAGATTTTTGGTTTAAAATGTTCGTAATGAATGCCTCTACAAATCTTGTGATGGTCAAAACCACGCCAGACTTACCGTTTTTGAGAAAAAATATGTGCAACGCACAATAACATACATATTTTTACATATTTTCAGCTAAAAGTATGGCATAATTTGGTTTATTTTCATTTTCTCGGAAACTAGTAGGCCTAGAATTAAGATTTTTGGTTTAAAATGTTCGTAATGAATGCCTCTACAAATCTTGTTATGGTCAAAACCACGCCAGACTTACCGTTTTTGAGAAAAAATATGTGCAACGCACAATAACATACATATTTTTACATATTTTCAGCTAAAAGTATGGCATAATTTGGTTTATTTTCATTTTCTCGGAAACTAGTAGGCCTAGAATTAAGATTTTTGGTTTAAAATGTTCGTAATGAATGCCTCTACAAATCTTGTTATGGTCAAAACCACGCCAGACTTACCGTTTTTGAGAAAAAATATGTGCAACGCACAATAACATACATATTTTTACATATTTTCAGCTAAAAGTATGGCATAATTTGGTTTATTTTCATTTTCTCGGAAACTAGTAGGCCTAGAATTAAGATTTTTGGTTTAAAATGTTCGTAATGAATGCCTCTACAAATCTTGTTATGGTCAAAACCACGCCAGACTTACCGTTTTTGAGAAAAAATATGTGCATCGCACAATAACATACATATTTTTACATATTTTCAGCTAAAAGTATGGCATAATTTGGTTTATTTTCATTTTCTCGGAAACTAGTAGGCCTAGAATTAAGATTTTTGGTTTAAAATGTTCGTAATGAATGCCTCTACAAATCTTGTTATAGTCAAAACCACGCCAGACTTACCGTTTTTGAGAAAAAATATGTGCATCGCACAATAACATACATATTTTCAGCTAAAAGTATGGCATAATTTGGTTTATTTTCATTTTCTCGGAAACTAGTAGGCCTAGAATTAAGATTTTTGGTTTAAAATGTTCGTAATGAATGCCTCTACAAATCTTGTTATGGTCAAAACCACGTCAGACTTACCGTTTTTGAGAAAAAATATGTGCATCGCACAATAACATACATATTTTCAGCTAAAAGTATGGCATAATTTGGTTTATTTTCATTTTCTCGGAAACTAGTAGGCCTAGAATTATGATTTTTGGTTTAAAATGTTCGTAATGAATGCCTCTACAAATCTTGTTATGGTCAAAACCACGCCAGACTTACCGTTTTTGAGAAAAAATATGTGCATCGCACAATAACATACATATTTTTACATATTTTCAGCTAAAAGTATGGCATAATTTGGTTTATTTTCATTTTCTCGGAAACTAGTAGGCCTAGAATTAAGATTTTTGGTTTAAAATGTTCGTAATGAATGCCTCTACAAATCTTGTTATGGTCAAAACCACGCCAGACTTACCGTTTTTGAGAAAAAATATGTGCATCGCACAATAACATACATATTTTCAGCTAAAAGTATGGCATAATTTGGTTTATTTTCATTTTCTCGGAAACTAGTAGGCCTAGAATTAAGATTTTTGGTTTAAAATGTTCGTAATGAATGCCTCTACAAATCTTGTTATGGTCAAAACCACGCCAGACTTACCGTTTTTGAGAAAAAATATGTGCATCGCACAATAACATACATATTTTCAGCTAAAAGTATGGCATAATTTGGTTTATTTTCATTTTCTCGGAAACTAGTAGGCCTAGAATTAAGATTTTTGGTTTAAAATGTTCGTAATGAATGCCTCTACAAATCTTGTTATGGTCAAAACCACGCCAGACTTACCGTTTTTGAGAAAAAATATGTGCAACGCACAATAACATACATATTTTTACATATTTTCAGCTAAAAGTATGGCATAATTTGGTTTATTTTCATTTTCTCGGAAACTAGTAGGCCTAGAATTAAGATTTTTGGTTTAAAATGTTCGTAATGAATGCCTCTACAAATCTTGTTATTGTCAAAACCACGCCAGACTTACCGTTTTTGAGAAAAAATATGTGCAACGCACAATAACATACATATTTTTACATATTTTCAGCTAAAAGTATGGCATAATTTGGTTTATTTTCATTTTCTCGGAAACTAGTAGGCCTAGAATTAAGATTTTTGGTTTAAAATGTTCGTAATGAATGCCTCTACAAATCTTGTTATGGTCAAAACCACGCCAGACTTACCGTTTTTGAGAAAAAATATGTGCATCGCACAATAACATACATATTTTTACATATTTTCAGCTAAAAGTATGGCATAATTTGGTTTATTTTCATTTTCTCGGAAACTAGTAGGCCTAGAATTAAGATTTTTGGTTTAAAATGTTCGTAATGAATGCCTCTACAAATCTTGTTATGGTCAAAACCACGCCAGACTTACCGTTTTTGAGAAAAAATATGTGCATCGCACAATAACATACATATTTTCAGCTAAAAGTATGGCATAATTTGGTTTATTTTCATTTTCTCGGAAACTAGTAGGCCTAGAATTAAGATTTTTGGTTTAAAATGTTCGTAATGAATGCCTCTACAAATCTTGTTATGGTCAAAACCACGCCAGACTTACCGTTTTTGAGAAAAAATATGTGCAACGCACAATAACATACATATTTTTACATATTTTCAGCTAAAAGTATGGCATAATTTGGTTTATTTTCATTTTCTCGGAAACTAGTAGGCCTAGAATTAAGATTTTTGGTTTAAAATGTTCGTAATGAATGCCTCTACAAATCTTGTTATGGTCAAAACCACGTCAGACTTACCGTTTTTGAGAAAAAATATGTGCATCGCATAATAACATACATATTTTCAGCTAAAAGTATGGCATAATTTGGTTTATTTTCATTTTCTCGGAAACTAGTAGGCCTAGAATTAAGATTTTTGGTTTAAAATGTTCGTAATGAATGCCTCTACAAATCTTGTTATGGTCAAAACCACGTCAGACTTACCGTTTTTGAGAAAAAATATGTGCATCGCACAATAACATACATATTTTCAGCTAAAAGTATGGCATAATTTGGTTTATTTTCATTTTCTCGGAAACTAGTAGGCCTAGAATTAAGATTTTTGGTTTAAAATGTTCGTAATGAATGCCTCTACAAATCTTGTTATGGTCAAAACCACGCCAGACTTACCGTTTTTGAGAAAAAATATGTGCAACGCACAATAACATACATATTTTTACATATTTTCAGCTAAAAGTATGGCATAATTTGGTTTATTTTCATTTTCTCGGAAACTAGTAGGCCTAGAATTGAGATATTTGGTTTAAAATGTTTGTAATGAATGCCTCTACAAATCTTGTTATGGTCAAAACCACGCCAGACTTACCGTTTTTGAGAAAAAATATGTGCATCGCACAATAACATACATATTTTTACATATTTTCAGCTAAAAGTATGGCATAATTTGGTTTATTTTCATTTTCTCGGAAACTAGTAGGCCTAGAATTAAGATTTTTGGTTTAAAATGTTCGTAATGAATGCCTCTACAAATCTTGTTATGGTCAAAACCACGCCAGACTTACCGTTTTTGAGAAAAAATATGTGCATCGCACAATAACATACATATTTTCAGCTAAAAGTATGGCATAATTTGGTTTATTTTCATTTTCTCGGAAACTAGTAGGCCTAGAATTAAGATTTTTAGTTTAAAATGTTCGTAATGAATGCCTCTACAAATCTTGTTATGGTCAAAACCACGCCAGACTTACCGTTTTTGAGAAAAAATATGTGCAACGCACAATAACATACATATTTTTAGATATTTTCAGCTAAAAGTATGGCATAATTTGGTTTATTTTCATTTTCTCGGAAAATAGTAGGCCTAGAATTAAGATTTTTGGTTTAAAATGTTCGTAATGAATGCCTCTACAAATCTTGTTATGGTCAAAACCACGCCAGACTTACCGTTTTTGAGAAAAAATATGTGCATCGCACAATAACATACATATTTTCAGCTAAAAGTATGGCATAATTTGGTTTATTTTCATTTTCTCGGAAACTAGTAGGCCTAGAATTGAGATTTTTGGTTTAAAATGTTCGTAATGAATGCCTCTACAAATCTTGTTATGGTCAAAACCACGCCAGACTTACCGTTTTTGAGAAAAAATATGTGCAACGCACAATAACATACATATTTTTACATATTTTCAGCTAAAAGTATGGCATAATTTGGTTTATTTTCATTTTCTCGGAAACTAGTAGGCCTAGAATTAAGATTTTTGGTTTAAAATGTTCGTTATGAATGCCTCTACAAATCTTGTTATGGTCAAAACCACGCCAGACTTACCGTTTTTGAGAAAAAATATGTGCAACGCACAATAACATACATATTTTTACATATTTTCAGCTAAAAGTATGGCCATAATTTGGTTTATTTTCATTTTCTCGGAAACTAGTAGGGCCTAGAATTAAGATTTTTGGTTTAAAATGTTCGTAATGAATGCCTCTACAAATCTTGTTATGGTCAAAACCACGCCAGACTTACCGTTTTTGAGAAAAAATATGTGCATCGCACAATAACATACATATTTTCAGCTAAAAGTATGGCATAATTTGGTTTATTTTCATTTTCTCGGAAACTAGTAGGCCTAGAATTAAGATTTTTGGTTTAAAATGTCGTAATGAATGCCTCTACAAATCTTGTTATGGTCAAAACCACGCCAGACTTACCGTTTTTGAGAAAAAATATGTGCAACGCACAATAACATACATATTTTTACATATTTTCAGCTAAAAGTATGGCATAATTTGGTTTATTTTCATTTCTCGGAAACTAGTAGGCCTAGAATTAAGATTTTTGGTTTAAAATGTTCGTAATGAATGCCTCTACAAATCTTGTTATGGTCAAAACCACGTCAGACTTACCGTTTTTGAGAAAAAATATGTGCATCGCATAATAACATACATATTTTCAGCTAAAAGTATGGCATAATTTGGTTTATTTTCATTTTCTCGGAAACTAGTAGGCCTAGAATTAGATTTTTGGTTTAAAATGTTCGTAATGAATGCCTCTACAAATCTTGTTATGGTCAAAACCACGCCAGACTTACCGTTTTTGAGAAAAAATATGTGCAACGCACAATAACATACATATTTTTACATATTTTCAGCTAAAAGTATGGCATAATTTGGTTTATTTTCATTTTCTCGGAAACTAGTAGGCCTAGAATTGAGATTTTTGGTTTAAAATGTTTGTAATGAATGCCTCTACAAATCTTGTTATGGTCAAAACCACGCCAGACTTACCGTTGTTGAGAAAAAATATGTGCATCGCACAATAACATACATATTTTTACATATTTTCAGCTAAAAGTATGGCATAATTTGGTTTATTTTAATTTTCTCGGAAACTAGTAGGCCTAGAATTAAGATTTTTGGTTTAAAATGTTCGTAATGAATGCCTCTACAAATCTTGTTATGGTCAAAACCACGCCAGACTTACCGTTTTTGAGAAAAAATATGTGCATCGCACAATAACATACATATTTTCAGCTAAAAGTATGGCATAATTTGGTTTATTTTCATTTTCTCGGAAACTAGTAGGCCTAGAATTAAGATTTTTGGTTTAAAATGTTCGTAATGAATGCCTCTACAAATCTTGTTATGGTCAAAACCACGCCAGACTTACCGTTTTTGAGAAAAAATATGTGCAACGCACAATAACATACATATTTTTACATATTTTCAGCTAAAAGTATGGCATAATTTGGTTTATTTTCATTTTCTCGGAAACTAGTAGGCCTAGAATTAAGATTTTTGGTTTAAAATGTTCGTAATGAATGCTTCTACAAATCTTGTTATGGTCAAAACCACGCCAGACTTACCGTTTTTGAGAAAAAATATGTGCATCGCACAATAACATACATATTTTCAGCTAAAAGTATGGCATAATTTGGTTTATTTTCATTTTCTCGGAAACTAGTAGGCCTAGAATTGAGATTTTTGGTTTAAAATGTTCGTAATGAATGCCTCTACAAATCTTGTTATGGTCAAAACCACGCCAGACTTACCGTTTTTGAGAAAAAATATGTGCATCGCACAATAACATACATATTTTTACATATTTTCAGCTAAAAGTATGGCATAATTTGGTTTATTTTCATTTTCTCGGAAACTAGTAGGCCTAGAATTAAGATTTTTGGTTTAAAATGTTCGTAATGAATGCCTCTACAAATCTTGTTATGGTCAAAACCACGCCAGACTTACCGTTTTTGAGAAAAAATATGTGCAACGCACAATAACATACATATTTTTACATATTTTCAGCTAAAAGTATGGCATAATTTGGTTTATTTTCATTTTCTCGGAAACTAGTAGGCCTAGAATTAAGATTTTTGGTTTAAAATGTTCGTAATGAATGCCTCTACAAATCTTGTTATGGTCAAAACCACGTCAGACTTACCGTTTTTGAGAAAAAATATGTGCATCGCACAATAACATACATATTTTCAGCTAAAAGTATGGCATAATTTGGTTTATTTTCATTTTCTCGGAAACTAGTAGGCCTAGAATTAAGATTTTTGGTTTAAAATGTTCGTAATGAATGCCTCTACAAATCTTGTTATGGTCAAAACCACGCCAGACTTACCGTTTTTGAGAAAAAATATGTGCATCGCACAATAACATACATATTTTTACATATTTTCAGCTAAAAGTATGGCATAATTTGGTTTATTTTCATTTTCTCGGAAACTAGTGGGCCTAGAATTAAGATTTTTGGTTTAAAATGTTCGTAATGAATGCCTCTACAAATCTTGTTATGGTCAAAACCACGCCAGACTTACCGTTTTTGAGAAAAAATATGTGCAACGCACAATAACATACATATTTTTACATATTTTCAGCTAAAAGTATGGCATAATTTGGTTTATTTTCATTTTCTTGGAAACTAGTAGGCCTAGAATTAAGATTTTTGGTTTAAAATGTTCGTAATGAATGCCTCTACAAATCTTGTTATGGTCAAAACCACGCCAGACTTACCGTTTTTGAGAAAAAATATGTGCATCGCACAATAACATACATATTTTCAGCTAAAAGTATGGCATAATTTGGTTTATTTTCATTTTCTCGGAAACTAGTAGGCCTAGAATTAAGATTTTTGGTTTAAAATGTTCGTAATGAATGCCTCTACAAATCTTGTTATGGTCAAAACCACGCCAGACTTACCGTTTTTGAGAAAAAATATGTGCATCGCACAATAACATACATATTTTTACATATTTTCAGCTAAAAGTATGGCATAATTTGGTTTAGTTTCATTTTCTCGGAAACTAGTAGGCCTAGAATTAAGATTTTTGGTTTAAAAATGTTCGTAATGAATGCCTCTACAAATCTTGTTATGGTCAAAACCACGCCAGACTTACCGTTTTTGAGAAAAAATATGTGCAACGCACAATAACATACATATTTTTACATATTTTCAGCTAAAAGTATGGCATAATTTGGTTTATTTTCATTTTCTCGGAAACTAGTAGGCCTAGAATTAAGATTTTTGGTTTAAAATGTTCGTAATGAATGCCTCTACAAATCTTGTTATGGTCAAAACCACGTCAGACTTACCGTTTTTGAGAAAAAATATGTGCATCGCACAATAACATACATATTTTCAGCTAAAAGTATGGCATAATTTGGTTTATTTTCATTTTCTCGGAAACTAGTAGGCCTAGAATTAAGATTTTTGGTTTAAAATGTTCGTAATGAATGCCTCTACAAATCTTGTTATGGTCAAAACCACGCCAGACTTACCGTTTTTGAGAAAAAATATGTGCATCGCACAATAACATACATATTTTTACATATTTTCAGCTAAAAGTATGGCATAATTTGGTTTATTTTCATTTTCTCGGAAACTAGTGGGCATAGAATTAAGATTTTTGGTTTAAAATGTTCGTAATGAATGCCCCTACAAATCTTGTTATGGTCAAAACCACGCCAGACTTACCGTTTTTGAGAAAAAATATGTGCAACGCACAATAACATACATATTTTTACATATTTTCAGCTAAAAGTATGGCATAATTTGGTTTATTTTCATTTTCTTGGAAACTAGTAGGCCTAGAATTAAGATTTTTGGTTTAAAATGTTCGTAATGAATGCCTCTACAAATCTTGTTATGGTCAAAACCACGCCAGACTTACCGTTTTTGAGAAAAAATATGTGCATCGCACAATAACATACATATTTTCAGCTAAAAGTATGGCATAATTTGGTTTATTTTCATTTTCTCGGAAACTAGTAGGCCTAGAATTAAGATTTTTGGTTTAAAATGTTCGTAATGAATGCCTCTACAAATCTTGTTATGGTCAAAACCACGCCAGACTTACCGTTTTTGAGAAAAAATATGTGCAACGCACAATAACATACATATTTTTACATATTTTCAGCTAAAAGTATGGCATAATTTGGTTTATTTTCATTTTCTCGGAAACTAGTAGGCCTAGAATTAAGATTTTTGGTTTAAAATGTTCGTAATGAATGCCTCTACAAATCTTGTTATGGTCAAAACCACGCCAGACTTACCGTTTTTGAGAAAAAATATGTGCATCGCACAATAACATACATATTTTTACATATTTTCAGCTAAAAGTATGGCATAATTTGGTTTAGTTTCATTTTCTCGGAAACTAGTAGGCCTAGAATTAAGATTTTTGGTTTAAAATGTTCGTAATGAATGCCTCTACAAATCTTGTTATGGCCAAAACCACGTCAGACTTACCGTTTTTGAGAAAAAATATGTGCATCGCACAATAACATACATATTTTCAGCTAAAAGTATGGCATAATTTGGTTTATTTTCATTTTCTCGGAAACTAGTAGGCCTAGAATTAAGATTTTTGGTTTAAAATGTTCGTAATGAATGCCTCTACAAATCTTGTTATGGTCAAAACCACGTCAGACTTACCGTTTTTGAGAAAAAATATGTGCATCGCACAATAACATACATATTTTCAGCTAAAAGTATGGCATAATTTGGTTTATTTTCATTTTCTCGGAAACTAGTAGGCCTAGAATTAAGATTTTTGGTTTAAAATGTTCGTAATGAATGCCTCTACAAATCTTGTTATGGTCAAAACCACGCCAGACTTACCGTTTTTGAGAAAAAATATGTGCATCGCACAATAACATACATATTTTCAGCTAAAAGTATGGCATAATTTGGTTTATTTTCATTTTCTCGGAAACTAGTAGGCCTAGAATTAAGATTTTTGGTTTAAAATGTTCGTAATGAATGCCTCTACAAATCTTGTTATGGTCAAAACCACGTCAGACTTACCGTTTTTGAGAAAAAATATGTGCATCGCACAATAACATACATATTTTCAGCTAAAAGTATGGCATAATTTGGTTTATTTTCATTTTCTCGGAAACTAGTAGGCCTAGAATTAAGATTTTTGGTTTAAAATGTTCGTAATGAATGCCTCTACAAATCTTGTTATGGTCAAAACCACGCCAGACTTACCGTTTTTGAGAAAAAATATGTGCAACGCACAATAACATACATATTTTTACATATTTTCAGCTAAAAGTATGGCATAATTTGGTTTATTTTCATTTTCTCGGAAACTAGTAGGCCTAGAATTAAGATTTTTGGTTTAAAATGTTCGTAATGAATGCCTCTACAAATCTTGTTATGGTCAAAACCACGCCAGACTTACCGTTTTTGAGAAAAAATATGTGCAACGCACAATAACATACATATTTTTACATATTTTCAGCTAAAAGTATGGCATAATTTGGTTTATTTTCATTTTCTCGGAAACTAGTAGGCCTAGAATTAAGATTTTTGGTTTAAAATGTTCGTAATGAATGCCTCTACAAATCTTGTTATGGTCAAAACCACGTCAGACTTACCGTTTTTGAGAAAAAATATGTGCATCCCACAATAACATACATATTTTCAGCTAAAAGTATGGCATAATTTGGTTTATTTTCATTTTCTCGGAAACTAGTAGGCCTAGAATTAAGATTTTTGGTTTAAAATGTTCGCAATGAATGCCTCTACAAATCTTGTTATGGTCAAAACCACGTCAGACTTACCGTTTTTGAGAAAAAATATGTGCATCGCACAATAACATACATATTTTCAGCTAAAAGTATGGCATAATTTGGTTTATTTTCATTTTCTCGGAAACTAGTAGGCCTAGAATTAAGATTTTTGGTTTAAAATGTTCGTAATGAATGCCTCTACAAATCTTGTTATGGTCAAAACCACGCCAGACTTACCGTTTTTGAGAAAAAATATGTGCATCGCACAATAACATACATATTTTCAGCTAAAAGTATGGCATAATTTGGTTTATTTTCATTTTCTCGGAAACTAGTAGGCCTAGAATTAAGATTTTTGGTTTAAAATGTTCGTAATGAATGCCTCTACAAATCTTGTTATGGTCAAAACCACGTCAGACTTACCGTTTTTGAGAAAAAATATGTGCATCGCACAATAACATACATATTTTCAGCTAAAAGTATGGCATAATTTGGTTTATTTTCATTTTCTCGGAAACTAGTAGGCCTAGAATTAAGATTTTTGGTTTAAAATGTTCGTAATGAATGCCTCTACAAATCTTGTTATGGTCAAAACCACGTCAGACTTACCGTTTTTGAGAAAAAATATGTGCATCGCACAATAACATACATATTTTCAGCTAAAAGTATGGCATAATTTGGTTTATTTTCATTTTCTCGGAAACTAGTAGGCCTAGAATTAAGATTTTTGGTTTAATATGTTCGTAATGAATGCCTCTACAAATCTTGTTATGGTCAAAACCACGCCAGACTTACCGTTTTTGAGAAAAAATATGTGCAACGCACAATAACATACGTATTTTTACATATTTTCAGCTAAAAGTATGGCATAATTTGGTTTATTTTCATTTTCTCGGAAACTAGTAGGCCTAGAATTAAGATTTTTGGTTTAAAATGTTCGTAATGAATGCCTCTACAAATCTTGTTATGGTCAAAACCACGCCAGACTTACCGTTTTTGAAAAAACATGTGTGCATCGCACAATAACATACGTATTTTTACATATTTTCAGCTAAAAGTATGGCATAATTTGGTTTATTTTCATTTTCTCGGAAACTAGTAGGCCTAGAATTAAGATTTTTGGTTTAAAATGTTCGTAATGAATGCCTCTACAAATCTTGTTATGGTCAAAACCACGCCAGACTTACCGTTTTTGAGAAAAAATATGTGCATCGCACAATAACATACATATTTTCAGCTAAAAGTATGGCATAATTTGGTTTATTTTCATTTTCTCGGAAACTAGTAGGCCTAGAATTAAGATTTTTAGTTTAAAATGTTCGTAATGAATGCCTCTACAAATCTTGTTATGGTCAAAACCACGCCAGACTTACCGTTTTTGAGAAAAAATATGTGCATCGCACAATAACATACATATTTTCAGCTAAAAGTATGGCATAATTTGGTTTATTTTCATTTTCTCGGAAACTAGTAGGCCTAGAATTAAGATTTTTGGTTTAAAATGTTTGTAATGAATGCCTCTACAAATCTTGTTATGGTCAAAACCACGTCAGACTTACCGTTTTTGAGAAAAAATATGTGCATCGCACAATAACATACATATTTTCAGCTAAAAGTATGGCATAATTTGGTTTATTTTCATTTTCTCGGAAACTAGTAGGCCTAGAATTAAGATTTTTGGTTTAAAATGTTCGTAATGAATGCCTCTACAAATCTTGTTATGGTCAAAACCACGCCAGACTTACCGTTTTTGAGAAAAAATATGTGCATCGCACAATATCATACATATTTTCAGCTAAAAGTATGGCATAATTTGGTTTATTTTCATTTTCTCGGAAACTAGTAGGCCTAGAATTAAGATTTTTGGTTTAAAATGTTCGTAATGAATGCCTCTACAAATCTTGTTATGGTCAAAACCACGTCAGACTTACCGTTTTTGAGAAAAAATATGTGCATCGCACAATAACATACATATTTTCAGCTAAAAGTATGGCATAATTTGGTTTATTTTCATTTTCTCGGAAACTAGTAGGCCTAGAATTAAGATTTTTGGTTTAAAATGTTCGTAATGAATGCCTCTACAAATCTTGTTATGGTCAAAACCACGTCAGACTTACCGTTTTTGAGAAAAAATATGTGCATCGCACAATAACATACATATTTTCAGCTAAAAGTATGGCATAATTTGGTTTATTTTCATTTTCTCGGAAACTAGTAGGCCTAGAATTAAGATTTTTGGTTTAAAATGTTCGTAATGAATGCCTCTACAAATCTTGTTATGGTCAAAACCACGCCAGACTTACCGTTTTTGAGAAAAAATATGTGCAACGCACAATAACATACATATTTTTACATATTTTCAGCTAAAAGTATGGCATAATTTGGTTTATTTTCATTTTCTCGGAAACTAGTAGGCCTAGAATTAAGATTTTTGGTTTAAAATGTTCGTAATGAATGCCTCTACAAATCTTGTTATGGTCAAAACCACGCCAGACTTACCGTTTTTGAGAAAAAATATGTGCATCGCACAATAACATACATATTTTCAGCTAAAAGTATGGCATAATTTGGTTTATTTTCATTTTCTCGGAAACTAGTAGGCCTAGAATTGAGATTTTTGGTTTAAAATGTTCGTAATGAATGCCTCTACAAATCTTGTTATGGTCAAAACCACGCCAGACTTACCGTTTTTGAGAAAAAATATGTGCATCGCACAATAACATACATATTTTCAGCTAAAAGTATGGCATAGTTTGGTTTATTTTCATTTTCTCGGAAACTAGTAGGCCTAGAATTAAGATTTTTGGTTTAAAATGTTCGTAATGAATGCCTCTACAAATCTTGTTATGGTCAAAACCACGCCAGACTTACCGTTTTTGAGAAAAAATATGTGCAACGCACAATAACATACATATTTTTACATATTTTCAGCTAAAAGTATGGCATAATTTGGTTTATTTTCATTTTCTCGGAAACTAGTAGGCCTAGAATTAAGATTTTTGGTTTAAAATGTTCGTAATGAATGCCTCTACAAATCTTGTTATGGTCAAAACCACGTCAGACTTACCGTTTTTGAGAAAAAATATGTGCATCGCACAATAACATACATATTTTCAGCTAAAAGTATGGCATAATTTGGTTTATTTTCATTTTCTCGGAAACTAGTAGGCCTAGAATTAAGATTTTTGGTTTAAAATGTTCGTAATGAATGCCTCTACAAATCTTGTTATGGTCAAAACCACGCCAGACTTACCGTTTTTGAGAAAAAATATGTGCAACGCACAATAACATACATATTTTTACATATTTTCAGCTAAAAGTATGGCATAATTTGGTTTATTTTCATTTTCTCGGAAACTAGTAGGCCTAGAATTAAGATTTTTGGTTTAAAATGTTCGTAATGAATGCCTCTACAAATCTTGTTATGGTCAAAACCACGCCAGACTTACCGTTTTTGAGAAAAAATATGTGCATCGCACAATAACATACATATTTTCAGCTAAAAGTATGGCATAATTTGGTTTATTTTCATTTTCTCGGAAACTAGTAGGCCTAGAATTGAGATTTTTGGTTTAAAATGTTCGTAATGAATGCCTCTACAAATCTTGTTATGGTCAAAACCACGCCAGACTTACCGTTTTTGAGAAAAAATATGTGCATCGCACAATAACATACATATTTTCAGCTAAAAGTATGGCATAGTTTGGTTTATTTTCATTTTCTCGGAAACTAGTAGGCCTAGAATTAAGATTTTTGGTTTAAAATGTTCGTAATGAATGCCTCTACAAATCTTGTTATGGTCAAAACCACGCCAGACTTACCGTTTTTGAGAAAAAATATGTGCAACGCACAATAACATACATATTTTTACATATTTTCAGCTAAAAGTATGGCATAATTTGGTTTATTTTCATTTTCTCGGAAACTAGTAGGCCTAGAATTAAGATTTTTGGTTTAAAATGTTCGTAATGAATGCCTCTACAAATCTTGTTATGGTCAAAACCACGTCAGACTTACCGTTTTTGAGAAAAAATATGTGCATCGCACAATAACATACATATTTTCAGCTAAAAGTATGGCATAATTTGGTTTATTTTCATTTTCTCGGAAACTAGTAGGCCTAGAATTAAGATTTTTGGTTTAAAATGTTCGTAATGAATGCCTCTACAAATCTTGTTATGGTCAAAACCACGCCAGACTTACCGTTTTTGAGAAAAAATATGTGCAACGCACAATAACATACATATTTTTACATATTTTCAGCTAAAAGTATGGCATAATTTGGTTTATTTTCATTTTCTCGGAAACTAGTAGGCCTAGAATTAAGATTTTTGGTTTAAAATGTTCGTAATGAATGCCTCTACAAATCTTGTTATGGTCAAAACCACGCCAGACTTACCGTTTTTGAGAAAAAATATGTGCATCGCACAATAACATACATATTTTCAGCTAAAAGTATGGCATAATTTGGTTTATTTTCATTTTCTCGGAAACAAGTAGGCCTAGAATTAAGATTTTTGGTTTAAAATGTTCGTAATGAATGCCTCTACAAATCTTGTTATGGTCAAAACCACGCCAGACTTACCGTTTTTGAGAAAAAATATGTGCAACGCACAATAACATACATATTTTTACATATTTTCAGCTAAAAGTATGGCATAATTTGGTTTATTTTCATTTTCTCGGAAACTAGTAGGCCTAGAATTAAGATTTTTGGTTTAAAATGTTCGTAATGAATGCCTCTACAAATCTTGTTATGGTCAAAACCACGCCAGACTTACCGTTTTTGAGAAAAAATATGTGCATCGCACAATAACATACATATTTTCAGCTAAAAGTATGGCATAATTTGGTTTATTTTCATTTTCTCGGAAACTAGTAGGCCTAGAATTAAGATTTTTGGTTTAAAATGTTCGTAATGAATGCCTCTACAAATCTTGTTATGGTCAAAACCACGCCAGACTTACCGTTTTTGAGAAAAAATATGTGCAACACACAATAACATACATATTTTTACATATTTTCAGCTAAAAGTATGGCATAATTTGGTTTATTTTCATTTTCTCGGAAACTAGTAGGCCTAGAATTAAGATTTTTGGTTTAAAATGTTCGTAATGAATGCCTCTACAAATCTTGTTATGGTCAAAACCACGCCAGACTTACCGTTTTTGAGAAAAAATATGTGCATCGCACAATAACATACATATTTTCAGCTAAAAGTATGGCATAATTTGGTTTATTTTCATTTTATCGGAAACTAGTAGGCCTAGAATTAAGATTTTTGGTTTAAAATGTTCGTAATGAATGCCTCTACAAATCTTGTTATGGTCAAAACAACGCCAGACTTACCGTTTTTGAGAAAAAATATGTGCATCGCACAATAACATACATATTTTCAGCTAAAAGTATGGCATAATTTGGTTTATTTTCATTTTCTCGGAAACTAGTAGGCCTAGAATTAAGATTTTTGGTTTAAAATGTTCGTAATGAATGCCTCTACAAATCTTGTTATGGTCAAAACCACGCCAGACTTACCGTTTTTGAGAAAAAATATGTGCAACGCACAATAACATACATATTTTTACATATTTTCAGCTAAAAGTATGGCATAATTTGGTTTATTTTCATTTTCTCGGAAACTAGTAGGCCTAGAATTAAGATTTTTGGTTTAAAATGTTCGTAATGAATGCCTCTACAAATCTTGTTATGGTCAAAACCACGTCAGACTTACCGTTTTTGAGAAAAAATATGTGCATCGCACAATAACATACATATTTTCAGCTAAAAGTATGGCATAATTTGGTTTATTTTCATTTTCTCGGAAACTAGTAGGCCTAGAATTAAGATTTTTGGTTTAAAATGTTCGTAATGAATGCCTCTACAAATCTTGTTATGGTCAAAACCACGCCAGACTTACCGTTTTTGAGAAAAAATATGTGCAACGCACAATAACATACATATTTTTTACATATTTTCAGCTAAAAGTATGGCATAATTTGGTTTATTTTCATTTTCTCGGAAACTAGTAGGCCTAGAATTAAGATTTTTGGTTTAAAATGTTCGTAATGAATGCCTCTACAAATCTTGTTATGGTCAAAACCACGCCAGACTTACCGTTTTTGAGAAAAAATATGTGCATCGCACAATAACATACATATTTTCAGCTAAAAGTATGGCATAATTTGGTTTATTTTCATTTTCTCGGAAACTAGTAGGCCTAGAATTAAGATTTTTGGTTTAAAATGTTCGTAATGAATGCCTCTACAAATCTTGTTATGGTCAAAACCACGCCAGACTTACCGTTTTTGAGAAAAAATATGTGCAACGCACAATAACATACATATTTTTACATATTTTCAGCTAAAAGTATGGCATAATTTGGTTTATTTTCATTTTCTCGGAAACTAGTAGGCCTAGAATTAAGATTTTTGATTTAAAATGTTCGTAATGAATGCCTCTACAAATCTTGTTATGGTCAAAACCACGCCAGACTTACCGTTTTTGAGAAAAAATATGTGCATCGCACAATAACATACATATTTTCAGCTAAAAGTATGGCATAATTTGGTTTATTTTCATTTTCTCGGAAACTAGTAGGCCTAGAATTAAGATTTTTGGTTTAAAATGTTCGTAATGAATGCCTCTACAAATCTTGTTATGGTCAAAACCACGCCAGACTTACCGTTTTTGAGAAAAAATATGTGCATCGCACAATAACATACATATTTTCAGCTAAAAGTATGGCATAATTTGGTTTATTTTCATTTTCTCGGAAACTAGTAGGCCTAGAATTAAGATTTTTGGTTTAAAATGTTCGTAATGAATGCCTCTACAAATCTTGTTATGGTCAAAACCACGTCAGACTTACCGTTTTTGAGAAAAAATATGTGCATCGCACAATAACATACATATTTTCAGCTAAAAGTATGGCATAATTTGGTTTATTTTCATTTTCTCGGAAACTAGTAGGCCTAGAATTAAGATTTTTGGTTTAAAATGTTCGTAATGAATGCCTCTACAAATCTTGTTATGGTCAAAACCACGCCAGACTTACCGTTTTTGAGAAAAAATATGTGCATCGCACAATAACATACATATTTTCAGCTAAAAGTATGGCATAATTTGGTTTATTTTCATTTTCTCGGAAACTAGTAGGCCTAGAATTAAGATTTTTGGTTTAAAATGTTCGTAATGAATGCCTCTACAAATCTTGTTATGGTCAAAACCACGCCAGACTTACCGTTTTTGAGAAAAAATATGTGCAACGCACAATAACATACATATTTTTACATATTTTCAGCTAAAAGTATGGCATAATTTGGTTTATTTTCATTTTCTCGGAAACTAGTAGGCCTAGAATTAAGATTTTTGGTTTAAAATGTTCGTAATGAATGCCTCTATAAATCTTGTTATGGTCAAAACCACGCCAGACTTACCGTTTTTGAGAAAAAATATGTGCATCGCACAATAACATACATATTTTCAGCTAAAAGTATGGCATAATTTGGTTTATTTTCATTTTCTCGGAAACTAGTAGGCCTAGAATTAAGATTTTTGGTTTAAAATGTTCGTAATGAATGCCTCTACAAATCTTGTTATGGTCAAAACCACGCCAGACTTACCGTTTTTGAGAAAAAATATGTGCAACGCACAATAACATACATATTTTTACATATTTTCAGCTAAAAGTATGGCATAATTTGGTTTATTTTCATTTTCTCGGAAACTAGTAGGCCTAGAATTAAGATTTTTGGTTTAAAATGTTCGTAATGAATGCCTCTACAAATCTTGTTATGGTCAAAACCACGTCAGACTTACCGTTTTTGAGAAAAAATATGTGCATCGCACAATAACATACATATTTTCAGCTAAAAGTATGGCATAATTTGGTTTATTTTCATTTTCTCGGAAACTAGTAGGCCTAGAATTAAGATTTTTGGTTTAAAATGTTCGTAATGAATGCCTCTACAAATCTTGTTATGGTCAAAACCACGCCAGACTTACCGTTTTTGAGAAAAAATATGTGCAACGCACAATAACATACATATTTTTTACATATTTTCAGCTAAAAGTATGGCATAATTTGGTTTATTTTCATTTTCTCGGAAACTAGTAGGCCTAGAATTAAGATTTTTGGTTTAAAATGTTCGTAATGAATGCCTCTACAAATCTTGTTATGGTCAAAACCACGCCAGACTTACCGTTTTTGAGAAAAAATATGTGCATCGCACAATAACATACATATTTTCAGCTAAAAGTATGGCATAATTTGGTTTATTTTCATTTTCTCGGAAACTAGTAGGCCTAGAATTAAGATTTTTGGTTTAAAATGTTCGTAATGAATGCCTCTACAAATCTTGTTATGGTCAAAACCACGCCAGACTTACCGTTTTTGAGAAAAAATATGTGCAACGCACAATAACATACATATTTTTACATATTTTCAGCTAAAAGTATGGCATAATTTGGTTTATTTTCATTTTCTCGGAAACTAGTAGGCCTAGAATTAAGATTTTTGATTTAAAATGTTCGTAATGAATGCCTCTACAAATCTTGTTATGGTCAAAACCACGCCAGACTTACCGTTTTTGAGAAAAAATATGTGCATCGCACAATAACATACATATTTTCAGCTAAAAGTATGGCATAATTTGGTTTATTTTCATTTTCTCGGAAACTAGTAGGCCTAGAATTAAGATTTTTGGTTTAAAATGTTCGTAATGAATGCCTCTACAAATCTTGTTATGGTCAAAACCACGCCAGACTTACCGTTTTTGAGAAAAAATATGTGCATCGCACAATAACATACATATTTTCAGCTAAAAGTATGGCATAATTTGGTTTATTTTCATTTTCTCGGAAACTAGTAGGCCTAGAATTAAGATTTTTGGTTTAAAATGTTCGTAATGAATGCCTCTACAAATCTTGTTATGGTCAAAACCACGTCAGACTTACCGTTTTTGAGAAAAAATATGTGCATCGCACAATAACATACATATTTTCAGCTAAAAGTATGGCATAATTTGGTTTATTTTCATTTTCTCGGAAACTAGTAGGCCTAGAATTAAGATTTTTGGTTTAAAATGTTCGTAATGAATGCCTCTACAAATCTTGTTATGGTCAAAACCACGCCAGACTTACCGTTTTTGAGAAAAAATATGTGCATCGCACAATAACATACATATTTTCAGCTAAAAGTATGGCATAATTTGGTTTATTTTCATTTTCTCGGAAACTAGTAGGCCTAGAATTAAGATTTTTGGTTTAAAATGTTCGTAATGAATGCCTCTACAAATCTTGTTATGGTCAAAACCACGCCAGACTTACCGTTTTTGAGAAAAAATATGTGCAACGCACAATAACATACATATTTTTACATATTTTCAGCTAAAAGTATGGCATAATTTGGTTTATTTTCATTTTCTCGGAAACTAGTAGGCCTAGAATTAAGATTTTTGGTTTAAAATGTTCGTAATGAATGCCTCTATAAATCTTGTTATGGTCAAAACCACGCCAGACTTACCGTTTTTGAGAAAAAATATGTGCATCGCACAATAACATACATATTTTCAGCTAAAAGTATGGCATAATTTGGTTTATTTTCATTTTCTCGGAAACTAGTAGGCCTAGAATTAAGATTTTTGGTTTAAAATGTTCGTAATGAATGCCTCTACAAATCTTGTTATGGTCAAAACCACGCCAGACTTACCGTTTTTGAGAAAAAATATGTGCATCGCACAATAACATACATATTTTCAGCTAAAAGTATGGCATAATTTGGTTTATTTTCATTTTCTCGGAAACTAGTAGGCCTAGAATTAAGATTTTTGGTTTAAAATGTTCGTAATGAATGCCTCTACAAATCTTGTTATGGTCAAAACCACGCCAGACTTACCGTTTTTGAGAAAAAATATGTGCAACACACAATAACATACATATTTTTACATATTTTCAGCTAAAAGTATGGCATAATTTGGTTTATTTTCATTTTCTCGGAAACTAGTAGGCCTAGAATTAAGATTTTTGGTTTAAAATGTTCGTAATGAATGCCTCTACAAATCTTGTTATGGTCAAAACCACGCCAGACTTACCGTTTTTGAGAAAAAATATGTGCATCGCACAATAACATACATATTTTCAGCTAAAAGTATGGCATAATTTGGTTTATTTTCATTTTATCGGAAACTAGTAGGCCTAGAATTAAGATTTTTGGTTTAAAATGTTCGTAATGAATGCCTCTACAAATCTTGTTATGGTCAAAACAACGCCAGACTTACCGTTTTTGAGAAAAAATATGTGCATCGCACAATAACATACATATTTTCAGCTAAAAGTATGGCATAATTTGGTTTATTTTCATTTTCTCGGAAACTAGTAGGCCTAGAATTAAGATTTTTGGTTTAAAATGTTCGTAATGAATGCCTCTACAAATCTTGTTATGGTCAAAACCACGCCAGACTTACCGTTTTTGAGAAAAAATATGTGCAACGCACAATAACATACATATTTTTACATATTTTCAGCTAAAAGTATGGCATAATTTGGTTTATTTTCATTTTCTCGGAAACTAGTAGGCCTAGAATTAAGATTTTTGGTTTAAAATGTTCGTAATGAATGCCTCTACAAATCTTGTTATGGTCAAAACCACGTCAGACTTACCGTTTTTGAGAAAAAATATGTGCATCGCACAATAACATACATATTTTCAGCTAAAAGTATGGCATAATTTGGTTTATTTTCATTTTCTCGGAAACTAGTAGGCCTAGAATTAAGATTTTTGGTTTAAAATGTTCGTAATGAATGCCTCTACAAATCTTGTTATGGTCAAAACCACGCCAGACTTACCGTTTTTGAGAAAAAATATGTGCAACGCACAATAACATACATATTTTTTACATATTTTCAGCTAAAAGTATGGCATAATTTGGTTTATTTTCATTTTCTCGGAAACTAGTAGGCCTAGAATTAAGATTTTTGGTTTAAAATGTTCGTAATGAATGCCTCTACAAATCTTGTTATGGTCAAAACCACGCCAGACTTACCGTTTTTGAGAAAAAATATGTGCATCGCACAATAACATACATATTTTCAGCTAAAAGTATGGCATAATTTGGTTTATTTTCATTTTCTCGGAAACTAGTAGGCCTAGAATTAAGATTTTTGGTTTAAAATGTTCGTAATGAATGCCTCTACAAATCTTGTTATGGTCAAAACCACGCCAGACTTACCGTTTTTGAGAAAAAATATGTGCAACGCACAATAACATACATATTTTTACATATTTTCAGCTAAAAGTATGGCATAATTTGGTTTATTTTCATTTTCTCGGAAACTAGTAGGCCTAGAATTAAGATTTTTGATTTAAAATGTTCGTAATGAATGCCTCTACAAATCTTGTTATGGTCAAAACCACGCCAGACTTACCGTTTTTGAGAAAAAATATGTGCATCGCACAATAACATACATATTTTCAGCTAAAAGTATGGCATAATTTGGTTTATTTTCATTTTCTCGGAAACTAGTAGGCCTAGAATTAAGATTTTTGGTTTAAAATGTTCGTAATGAATGCCTCTACAAATCTTGTTATGGTCAAAACCACGCCAGACTTACCGTTTTTGAGAAAAAATATGTGCATCGCACAATAACATACATATTTTCAGCTAAAAGTATGGCATAATTTGGTTTATTTTCATTTTCTCGGAAACTAGTAGGCCTAGAATTAAGATTTTTGGTTTAAAATGTTCGTAATGAATGCCTCTACAAATCTTGTTATGGTCAAAACCACGTCAGACTTACCGTTTTTGAGAAAAAATATGTGCATCGCACAATAACATACATATTTTCAGCTAAAAGTATGGCATAATTTGGTTTATTTTCATTTTCTCGGAAACTAGTAGGCCTAGAATTAAGATTTTTGGTTTAAAATGTTCGTAATGAATGCCTCTACAAATCTTGTTATGGTCAAAACCACGCCAGACTTACCGTTTTTGAGAAAAAATATGTGCATCGCACAATAACATACATATTTTCAGCTAAAAGTATGGCATAATTTGGTTTATTTTCATTTTCTCGGAAACTAGTAGGCCTAGAATTAAGATTTTTGGTTTAAAATGTTCGTAATGAATGCCTCTACAAATCTTGTTATGGTCAAAACCACGCCAGACTTACCGTTTTTGAGAAAAAATATGTGCATCGCACAATAACATACATATTTTTACATATTTTCAGCTAAAAGTATGGCATAATTTGGTTTATTTTCATTTTCTCGGAAACTAGTAGGCCTAGAATTAAGATTTTTGGTTTAAAATGTTCGTAATGAATGCCTCTATAGATCTTGTTATGGTCAAAACCACGCCAGACTTACCGTTTTTGAGAAAAAATATGTGCATCGCACAATAACATACATATTTTCAGCTAAAAGTATGGCATAATTTGGTTTATTTTCATTTTCTCGGAAACTAGTAGGCCTAGAATTAAGATTTTTGGTTTAAAATGTTCGTAATGAATGCCTCTACAAATCTTGTTATGGTCAAAACCACGCCAGACTTACCGTTTTTGAGAAAAAATATGTGCATCGCACAATAACATACATATTTTCAGCTAAAAGTATGGCATAATTTGGTTTATTTTCATTTTCTCGGAAACTAGTAGGCCTAGAATTAAGATTTTTGGTTTAAAATGTTCGTAATGAATGCCTCTACAAATCTTGTTATGGTCAAAACCACGCCAGACTTACCGTTTTTGAGAAAAAATATGTGCAACGCACAATAACATACATATTTTTACATATTTTCAGCTAAAAGTATGGCATAATTTGGTTTATTTTCATTTTCTCGGAAACTAGTAGGCCTAGAATTAAGATTTTTGGTTTAAAATGTTCGTAATGAATGCCTCTACAAATCTTGTTATGGTCAAAACCACGCCAGACTTACCGTTTTTGAGAAAAAATATGTGCATCGCACAATAACATACATATTTTCAGCTAAAAGTATGGCATAATTTGGTTTATTTTCATTTTATCGGAAACTAGTAGGCCTAGAATTAAGATTTTTGGTTTAAAATGTTCGTAATGAATGCCTCTACAAATCTTGTTATGGTCAAAACAACGCCAGACTTACCGTTTTTGAGAAAAAATATGTGCATCGCACAATAACATACATATTTTCAGCTAAAAGTATGGCATAATTTGGTTTATTTTCATTTTCTCGGAAACTAGTAGGCCTAGAATTAAGATTTTTGGTTTAAAATGTTCGTAATGAATGCCTCTACAAATCTTGTTATGGTCAAAACCACGCCAGACTTACCGTTTTTGAGAAAAAATATGTGCAACGCACAATAACATACATATTTTTACATATTTTCAGCTAAAAGTATGGCATAATTTGGTTTATTTTCATTTTCTCGGAAACTAGTAGGCCTAGAATTAAGATTTTTGGTTTAAAATGTTCGTAATGAATGCCTCTACAAATCTTGTTATGGTCAAAACCACGTCAGACTTACCGTTTTTGAGAAAAAATATGTGCATCGCACAATAACATACATATTTTCAGCTAAAAGTATGGCATAATTTGGTTTATTTTCATTTTCTCGGAAACTAGTAGGCCTAGAATTAAGATTTTTGGTTTAAAATGTTCGTAATGAATGCCTCTACAAATCTTGTTATGGTCAAAACCACGCCAGACTTACCGTTTTTGAGAAAAAATATGTGCAACGCACAATAACATACATATTTTTTACATATTTTCAGCTAAAAGTATGGCATAATTTGGTTTATTTTCATTTTCTCGGAAACTAGTAGGCCTAGAATTAAGATTTTTGGTTTAAAATGTTCGTAATGAATGCCTCTACAAATCTTGTTATGGTCAAAACCACGCCAGACTTACCGTTTTTGAGAAAAAATATGTGCATCGCACAATAACATACATATTTTCAGCTAAAAGTATGGCATAATTTGGTTTATTTTCATTTTCTCGGAAACTAGTAGGCCTAGAATTAAGATTTTTGGTTTAAAATGTTCGTAATGAATGCCTCTACAAATCTTGTTATGGTCAAAACCACGCCAGACTTACCGTTTTTGAGAAAAAATATGTGCAACGCACAATAACATACATATTTTTACATATTTTCAGCTAAAAGTATGGCATAATTTGGTTTATTTTCATTTTCTCGGAAACTAGTAGGCCTAGAATTAAGATTTTTGGTTTAAAATGTTCGTAATGAATGCCTCTACAAATCTTGTTATGGTCAAAACCACGCCAGACTTACCGTTTTTGAGAAAAAATATGTGCAACGCACAATAACATACATATTTTTACATATTTTCAGCTAAAAGTATGGCATAATTTGGTTTATTTTCATTTTCTCGGAAACTAGTAGGCCTAGAATAAAGATTTTTGGTTTAAAATGTTCGTAATGAATGCCTCTACAAATCTTGTTATGGTCAAAACCACGCCAGACTTACCGTTTTTGAGAAAAAATATGTGCATCGCACAATAACATACATATTTTCAGCTAAAAGTATGGCATAATTTGGTTTATTTTCATTTTCTCGGAAACTAGTAGGCCTAGAATTAAGATTTTTGGTTTAAAATGTTCGTAATGAATGCCTCTACAAATCTTGTTATTGTCAAAACCACGTCAGACTTACCGTTTTTGAGAAAAAATATGTGCATCGCACAATAACATACATATTTTCAGCTAAAAGTATGGCATAATTTGGTTTATTTTCATTTTCTCGGAAACTAGTAGGCCTAGAATTAAGATTTTTGGTTTAAAATGTTCGTAATGAATGCCTCTACAAATCTTGTTATGGTCAAAACCACGCCAGACTTACCGTTTTTGAGAAAAAATATGTGCAACGCACAATAACATACATATTTTTACATATTTTCAGCTAAAAGTATGGCATAATTTGGTTTATTTTCATTTTCTCGGAAACTAGTAGGCCTAGAATTAAGATTTTTGGTTTAAAATGTTCGTAATGAATGCCTCTACAAATCTTGTTATGGTCAAAACCACGCCAGACTTACCGTTTTTGAGAACAAATATGTGCATCGCACAATAACATACATATTTTCAGCTAAAAGTATGGCATAATTTGGTTTATTTTCATTTTCTCGGAAACTAGTAGGCCTAGAATTAAGATTTTTGGTTTAAAATGTTCGTAATGAATGCCTCTACAAATCTTGTTATGGTCAAAACCACGCCAGACTTACCGTTTTTGAGAAAAAATATGTGCAACGCACAATAACATACATATTTTCAGCTAAAAGTATGGCATAATTTGGTTTATTTTCATTTTCTCGGAAACTAGTAGGCCTAGAATTAAGATTTTTGGTTTAAAATGTTCGTAATGAATGCCTCTACAAATCTTGTTATGGTCAAAACCACGCCAGACTTACCGTTTTTGAGAACAAATATGTGCATCGCACAATAACATACATATTTTCAGCTAAAAGTATGGCATAATTTGGTTTATTTTCATTTTCTCGGAAACTAGTAGGCCTAGAATTAAGATTTTTGGTTTAAAATGTTCGTAATGAATGCCTCTACAAATCTTGTTATGGTCAAAACCACGCCAGACTTACCGTTTTTGAGAAAAAATATGTGCAACGCACAATAACATACATATTTTTTACATATTTTCAGCTAAAAGTATGGCATAATTTGGTTTATTTTCATTTTCTCGGAAACTAGTAGGCCTAGAATTAAGATTTTTGGTTTAAAATGTTCGTAATGAATGCCTCTACAAATCTTGTTATGGTCAAAACCACGCCAGACTTACCGTTTTTGAGAAAAAATATGTGCATCGCACAATAACATACATATTTTCAGCTAAAAGTATGGCATAATTTGGTTTATTTTCATTTTCTCGGAAACTAGTAGGCCTAGAATTAAGATTTTTGGTTTAAAATGTTCGTAATGAATGCCTCTACAAATCTTGTTATGGTCAAAACCACGCCAGACTTACCGTTTTTGAGAAAAAATATGTGCAACGCACAATAACATACATATTTTTTACATATTTTCAGCTAAAAGTATGGCATAATTTGGTTTATTTTCATTTTCTCGGAAACTAGTAGGCCTAGAATTAAGATTTTTGGTTTAAAATGTTCGTAATGAATGCCTCTACAAATCTTGTTATGGTCAAAACCACGCCAGACTTACCGTTTTTGAGAAAAAATATGTGCATCGCACAATAACATACATATTTTCAGCTAAAAGTATGGCATAATTTGGTTTATTTTCATTTTCTCGGAAACTAGTAGGCATAGAATTAAGATTTTTGGTTTAAAATGTTCGTAATGAATGCCTCTACAAATCTTGTTATGGTCAAAACCACGCCAGACTTACCGTTTTTGAGAAAAAATATGTGCAACGCACAATAACATACATATTTTTACATATTTTCAGCTAAAAGTATGGCATAATTTGGTTTATTTTCATTTTCTCGGAAACTAGTAGGCCTAGAATTAAGATTTTTGGTTTAAAATGTTCGTAATGAATGCCTCTACAAATCTTGTTATGGTCAAAACCACGCCAGACTTACCGTTTTTGAGAAAAAATATGTGCATCGCACAATAACATACATATTTTCAGCTAAAAGTATGGCATAATTTGGTTTATTTTCATTTTCTCGGAAACTAGTAGGCCTAGAATTAAGATTTTTGGTTTAAAATGTTCGTAATGAATGCCTCTACAAATCTTGTTATGGTCAAAACCACGCCAGACTTACCGTTTTTGAGAAAAAATATGTGCATCGCACAATAACATACATATTTTCAGCTAAAAGTATGGCATAATTTGGTTTATTTTCATTTTCTCGGAAACTAGTAGGCCTAGAATTAAGATTTTTGGTTTAAAATGTTCGTAATGAATGCCTCTACAAATCTTGTTATTGTCAAAACCACGTCAGACTTACCGTTTTTGAGAAAAAATATGTGCATCGCACAATAACATACATATTTTCAGCTAAAAGTATGGCATAATTTGGTTTATTTTCATTTTCTCGGAAACTAGTAGGCCTAGAATTAAGATTTTTGGTTTAAAATGTTCGTAATGAATGCCTCTACAAATCTTGTTATGGTCAAAACCACGCCAGACTTACCGTTTTTGAGAAAAAATATGTGCAACGCACAATAACATACATATTTTTACATATTTTCAGCTAAAAGTATGGCATAATTTGGTTTATTTTCATTTTCTCGGAAACTAGTAGGCCTAGAATTAAGATTTTTGGTTTAAAATGTTCGTAATGAATGCCTCTACAAATCTTGTTATGGTCAAAACCACGCCAGACTTACCGTTTTTGAGAACAAATATGTGCATCGCACAATAACATACATATTTTCAGCTAAAAGTATGGCATAATTTGGTTTATTTTCATTTTCTCGGAAACTAGTAGGCCTAGAATTAAGATTTTTGGTTTAAAATGTTCGTAATGAATGCCTCTACAAATCTTGTTATGGTCAAAACCACGCCAGACTTACCGTTTTTGAGAAAAAATATGTGCAACGCACAATAACATACATATTTTCAGCTAAAAGTATGGCATAATTTGGTTTATTTTCATTTTCTCGGAAACTAGTAGGCCTAGAATTAAGATTTTTGGTTTAAAATGTTCGTAATGAATGCCTCTACAAATCTTGTTATGGTCAAAACCACGCCAGACTTACCGTTTTTGAGAAAAAATATGTGCATCGCACAATAACATACATATTTTCAGCTAAAAGTATGGCATAATTTGGTTTATTTTCATTTTCTCGGAAACTAGTAGGCCTAGAATTAAGATTTTTGGTTTAAAATGTTCGTAATGAATGCCTCTACAAATCTTGTTATGGTCAAAGCCACGCCAGACTTACCGTTTTTGAGAAAAAATATGTGCATCGCACAATAACATACATATTTTTACATATTTTCAGCTAAAAGTATGGCATAATTTGGTTTATTTTCATTTTCTCGGAAACTAGTAGGCCTAGAATTAAGATTTTTGGTTTAAAATGTTCGTAATGAATGCCTCTATAAATCTTGTTATGGTCAAAACCACGCCAGACTTACCGTTTTTGAGAAAAAATATGTGCAACGCACAATAACATACATATTTTTACATATTTTCAGCTAAAAGTATGGCATAATTTGGTTTATTTTCATTTTCTCGGAAACTAGTAGGCCTAGAATTAAGATTTTTGGTTTAAAATGTTCGTAATGAATGCCTCTATAGATCTTGTTATGGTCAAAACCACGCCAGACTTACCGTTTTTGAGAAAAAATATGTGCATCGCACAATAACATACATATTTTCAGCTAAAAGTATGGCATAATTTGGTTTATTTGCATTTTCTCGGAAACTAGTAGGCCTAGAATTAAGATTTTTGGTTTAAAATGTTCGTAATGAATGCCTCTACAAATCTTGTTATGGTCAAAACCACGCCAGACTTACCGTTTTTGAGAAAAAATATGTGCATCGCACAATAACATACATATTTTCAGCTAAAAGTATGGCATAATTTGGTTTATTTTCATTTTCTCGGAAACTAGTAGGCCTAGAATTAAGATTTTTGGTTTAAAATGTTCGTAATGAATGCCTCTACAAATCTTGTTATGGTCAAAACCACGCCAGACTTACCGTTTTTGAGAAAAAATATGTGCAACGCACAATAACATACATATTTTTACATATTTTCAGCTAAAAGTATGGCATAATTTGGTTTATTTTCATTTTCTCGGAAACTAGTAGGCCTAGAATTAAGATTTTTGGTTTAAAATGTTCGTAATGAATGCCTCTACAAATCTTGTTATGGTCAAAACCACGCCAGACTTACCGTTTTTGAGAAAAAATATGTGCATCGCACAATAACATACATATTTTCAGCTAAAAGTATGGCATAATTTGGTTTATTTTCATTTTATCGGAAACTAGTAGGCCTAGAATTAAGATTTTTGGTTTAAAATGTTCGTAATGAATGCCTCTACAAATCTTGTTATGGTCAAAACAACGCCAGACTTACCGTTTTTGAGAAAAAATATGTGCATCGCACAATAACATACATATTTTCAGCTAAAAGTATGGCATAATTTGGTTTATTTTCATTTTCTCGGAAACTAGTAGGCCTAGAATTAAGATTTTTGGTTTAAAATGTTCGTAATGAATGCCTCTACAAATCTTGTTATGGTCAAAACCACGCCAGACTTACCGTTTTTGAGAAAAAATATGTGCAACGCACAATAACATACATATTTTTACATATTTTCAGCTAAAAGTATGGCATAATTTGGTTTATTTTCATTTTCTCGGAAACTAGTAGGCCTAGAATTAAGATTTTTGGTTTAAAATGTTCGTAATGAATGCCTCTACAAATCTTGTTATGGTCAAAACCACGTCAGACTTACCGTTTTTGAGAAAAAATATGTGCATCGCACAATAACATACATATTTTCAGCTAAAAGTATGGCATAATTTGGTTTATTTTCATTTTCTCGGAAACTAGTAGGCCTAGAATTAAGATTTTTGGTTTAAAATGTTCGTAATGAATGCCTCTACAAATCTTGTTATGGTCAAAACCACGCCAGACTTACCGTTTTTGAGAAAAAATATGTGCAACGCACAATAACATACATATTTTTTACATATTTTCAGCTAAAAGTATGGCATAATTTGGTTTATTTTCATTTTCTCGGAAACTAGTAGGCCTAGAATTAAGATTTTTGGTTTAAAATGTTCGTAATGAATGCCTCTACAAATCTTGTTATGGTCAAAACCACGCCAGACTTACCGTTTTTGAGAAAAAATATGTGCATCGCACAATAACATACATATTTTCAGCTAAAAGTATGGCATAATTTGGTTTATTTTCATTTTCTCGGAAACTAGTAGGCCTAGAATTAAGATTTTTGGTTTAAAATGTTCGTAATGAATGCCTCTACAAATCTTGTTATGGTCAAAACCACGCCAGACTTACCGTTTTTGAGAAAAAATATGTGCAACGCACAATAACATACATATTTTTACATATTTTCAGCTAAAAGTATGGCATAATTTGGTTTATTTTCATTTTCTCGGAAACTAGTAGGCCTAGAATTAAGATTTTTGGTTTAAAATGTTCGTAATGAATGCCTCTACAAATCTTGTTATGGTCAAAACCACGCCAGACTTACCGTTTTTGAGAAAAAATATGTGCAACGCACAATAACATACATATTTTTACATATTTTCAGCTAAAAGTATGGCATAATTTGGTTTATTTTCATTTTCTCGGAAACTAGTAGGCCTAGAATAAAGATTTTTGGTTTAAAATGTTCGTAATGAATGCCTCTACAAATCTTGTTATGGTCAAAACCACGCCAGACTTACCGTTTTTGAGAAAAAATATGTGCATCGCACAATAACATACATATTTTCAGCTAAAAGTATGGCATAATTTGGTTTATTTTCATTTTCTCGGAAACTAGTAGGCCTAGAATTAAGATTTTTGGTTTAAAATGTTCGTAATGAATGCCTCTACAAATCTTGTTATTGTCAAAACCACGTCAGACTTACCGTTTTTGAGAAAAAATATGTGCATCGCACAATAACATACATATTTTCAGCTAAAAGTATGGCATAATTTGGTTTATTTTCATTTTCTCGGAAACTAGTAGGCCTAGAATTAAGATTTTTGGTTTAAAATGTTCGTAATGAATGCCTCTACAAATCTTGTTATGGTCAAAACCACGCCAGACTTACCGTTTTTGAGAAAAAATATGTGCAACGCACAATAACATACATATTTTTACATATTTTCAGCTAAAAGTATGGCATAATTTGGTTTATTTTCATTTTCTCGGAAACTAGTAGGCCTAGAATTAAGATTTTTGGTTTAAAATGTTCGTAATGAATGCCTCTACAAATCTTGTTATGGTCAAAACCACGCCAGACTTACCGTTTTTGAGAACAAATATGTGCATCGCACAATAACATACATATTTTCAGCTAAAAGTATGGCATAATTTGGTTTATTTTCATTTTCTCGGAAACTAGTAGGCCTAGAATTAAGATTTTTGGTTTAAAATGTTCGTAATGAATGCCTCTACAAATCTTGTTATGGTCAAAACCACGCCAGACTTACCGTTTTTGAGAAAAAATATGTGCAACGCACAATAACATACATATTTTCAGCTAAAAGTATGGCATAATTTGGTTTATTTTCATTTTCTCGGAAACTAGTAGGCCTAGAATTAAGATTTTTGGTTTAAAATGTTCGTAATGAATGCCTCTACAAATCTTGTTATGGTCAAAACCACGCCAGACTTACCGTTTTTGAGAACAAATATGTGCATCGCACAATAACATACATATTTTCAGCTAAAAGTATGGCATAATTTGGTTTATTTTCATTTTCTCGGAAACTAGTAGGCCTAGAATTAAGATTTTTGGTTTAAAATGTTCGTAATGAATGCCTCTACAAATCTTGTTATGGTCAAAACCACGCCAGACTTACCGTTTTTGAGAAAAAATATGTGCAACGCACAATAACATACATATTTTTTACATATTTTCAGCTAAAAGTATGGCATAATTTGGTTTATTTTCATTTTCTCGGAAACTAGTAGGCCTAGAATTAAGATTTTTGGTTTAAAATGTTCGTAATGAATGCCTCTACAAATCTTGTTATGGTCAAAACCACGCCAGACTTACCGTTTTTGAGAAAAAATATGTGCATCGCACAATAACATACATATTTTCAGCTAAAAGTATGGCATAATTTGGTTTATTTTCATTTTCTCGGAAACTAGTAGGCCTAGAATTAAGATTTTTGGTTTAAAATGTTCGTAATGAATGCCTCTACAAATCTTGTTATGGTCAAAACCACGCCAGACTTACCGTTTTTGAGAAAAAATATGTGCAACGCACAATAACATACATATTTTTTACATATTTTCAGCTAAAAGTATGGCATAATTTGGTTTATTTTCATTTTCTCGGAAACTAGTAGGCCTAGAATTAAGATTTTTGGTTTAAAATGTTCGTAATGAATGCCTCTACAAATCTTGTTATGGTCAAAACCACGCCAGACTTACCGTTTTTGAGAAAAAATATGTGCATCGCACAATAACATACATATTTTCAGCTAAAAGTATGGCATAATTTGGTTTATTTTCATTTTCTCGGAAACTAGTAGGCATAGAATTAAGATTTTTGGTTTAAAATGTTCGTAATGAATGCCTCTACAAATCTTGTTATGGTCAAAACCACGCCAGACTTACCGTTTTTGAGAAAAAATATGTGCAACGCACAATAACATACATATTTTTACATATTTTCAGCTAAAAGTATGGCATAATTTGGTTTATTTTCATTTTCTCGGAAACTAGTAGGCCTAGAATTAAGATTTTTGGTTTAAAATGTTCGTAATGAATGCCTCTACAAATCCTGTTATGGTCAAAACCACGCCAGACTTACCGTTTTTGAGAAAAAATATGTGCATCGCACAATAACATACATATTTTCAGCTAAAAGTATGGCATAATTTGGTTTATTTTCATTTTCTCGGAAACTAGTAGGCCTAGAATTAAGATTTTTGGTTTAAAATGTTCGTAATGAATGCCTCTACAAATCTTGTTATGGTCAAAACCACGCCAGACTTACCGTTTTTGAGAAAAAATATGTGCATCGCACAATAACATACATATTTTCAGCTAAAAGTATGGCATAATTTGGTTTATTTTCATTTTCTCGGAAACTAGTAGGCCTAGAATTAAGATTTTTGGTTTAAAATGTTCGTAATGAATGCCTCTACAAATCTTGTTATTGTCAAAACCACGTCAGACTTACCGTTTTTGAGAAAAAATATGTGCATCGCACAATAACATACATATTTTCAGCTAAAAGTATGGCATAATTTGGTTTATTTTCATTTTCTCGGAAACTAGTAGGCCTAGAATTAAGATTTTTGGTTTAAAATGTTCGTAATGAATGCCTCTACAAATCTTGTTATGGTCAAAACCACGCCAGACTTACCGTTTTTGAGAAAAAATATGTGCAACGCACAATAACATACATATTTTTACATATTTTCAGCTAAAAGTATGGCATAATTTGGTTTATTTTCATTTTCTCGGAAACTAGTAGGCCTAGAATTAAGATTTTTGGTTTAAAATGTTCGTAATGAATGCCTCTACAAATCTTGTTATGGTCAAAACCACGCCAGACTTACCGTTTTTGAGAACAAATATGTGCATCGCACAATAACATACATATTTTCAGCTAAAAGTATGGCATAATTTGGTTTATTTTCATTTTCTCTGAAACTAGTAGGCCTAGAATTAAGATTTTTGGTTTAAAATGTTCGTAATGAATGCCTCTACAAATCTTGTTATGGTCAAAACCACGCCAGACTTACCGTTTTTGAGAAAAAATATGTGCAACGCACAATAACATACATATTTTCAGCTAAAAGTATGGCATAATTTGGTTTATTTTCATTTTCTCGGAAACTAGTAGGCCTAGAATTAAGATTTTTGGTTTAAAATGTTCGTAATGAATGCCTCTACAAATCTTGTTATGGTCAAAACCACGCCAGACTTACCGTTTTTGAGAACAAATATGTGCATCGCACAATAACATACATATTTTCAGCTAAAAGTATGGCATAATTTGGTTTATTTTCATTTTCTCGGAAACTAGTAGGCCTAGAATTAAGATTTTTGGTTTAAAATGTTCGTAATGAATGCCTCTACAAATCTTGTTATGGTCAAAACCACGCCAGACTTACCGTTTTTGAGAAAAAATATGTGCATCGCACAATAACATACATATTTTTACATATTTTCAGCTAAAAGTATGGCATAATTTGGTTTATTTTCATTTTCTCGGAAACTAGTAGGCCTAGAATTAAGATTTTTGGTTTAAAATGTTCGTAATGAATGCCTCTATAAATCTTGTTATGGTCAAAACCACGCCAGACTTACCGTTTTTGAGAAAAAATATGTGCAACGCACAATAACATACATATTTTTACATATTTTCAGCTAAAAGTATGGCATAATTTGGTTTATTTTCATTTTCTCGGAAACTAGTAGGCCTAGAATTAAGATTTTTGGTTTAAAATGTTCGTAATGAATGCCTCTACAAATCTTGTTATGGTCAAAACCACGCCAGACTTACCGTTTTTGAGAAAAAATATGTGCATCGCACAATAACATACATATTTTCAGCTAAAAGTATGGCATAATTTGGTTTATTTTCATTTTCTCGGAAACTAGTAGGCCTAGAATTAAGATTTTTGGTTTAAAATGTTCGTAATGAATGCCTCTACAAATCTTGTTATGGTCAAAAATACGCCAGACTTACCGTTTTTGAGAAAAAATATGTGCATCGCACAATAACATACATATTTTCAGCTAAAAGTATGGCATAATTTGGTTTATTTTCATTTTCTCGGAAACTAGTAGGCCTAGAATTAAGATTTTTGGTTTAAAATGTTCGTAATGAATGCCTCTACAAATCTTGTTATGGTCAAAACCACGTCAGGCTTACCGTTTTTGAGAAAAAATATGTGCATCGCACAATAACATACATATTTTCAGCTAAAAGTATGGCATAATTTGGTTTATTTTCATTTTCTCGGAAACTAGTAGGCCTAGAATTAAGATTTTTGGTTTAAAATGTTCGTAATGAATGCCTCTACAAATCTTGTTATGGTCAAAACCACGCCAGACTTACCGTTTTTGAGAAAAAATATGTGCATCGCACAATAACATACATATTTTCAGCTAAAAGTATGGCATAATTTGGTTTATTTTCATTTTCTCGGAAACTAGTAGGCCTAGAATTAAGATTTTTGGTTTAAAATGTTCGTAATGAATGCCTCTACAAATCTTGTTATGGTCAAAACCACGCCAGACTTACCGTTTTTGAGAAAAAATATGTGCAACGCACAATAACATACATATTTTTACATATTTTCAGCTAAAAGTATGGCATAATTTGGTTTATTTTCATTTTCTCGGAAACTAGTAGGCCTAGAATTAAGATTTTTGGTTTAAAATGTTCGTAATGAATGCCTCTACAAATCTTGTTATGGCCAAAACCACGCCTGACTTACCGTTTTTGAGAAAAAATATGTGCATCGCACAATAACATACATATTTTCAGCTAAAAGTATGGCATAATTTGGTTTATTTTCATTTTCTCGGAAACTAGTAGGCCTAGAATTAAGATTTTTGGTTTAAAATGTTTGTAATGAATGCCTCTACAAATCTTGTTATGGTCAAAACCACGTCAGACTTACCGTTTTTGAGAAAAAATATGTGCATCGCACAATAACATACATATTTTCAGCTAAAAGTATGGCATAATTTGGTTTATTTTCATTTTCTCGGAAACTAGTAGGCCTAGAATTAAGATTTTTGGTTTAAAATGTTCGTAATGAATGCCTCTACAAATCTTGTTATGGTCAAAACCACGCCAGACTTACCGTTTTTGAGAAAAAATATGTGCAACGCACAATAACATACATATTTTCAGCTAAAAGTATGGCATAATTTGGTTTATTTTCATTTTCTCGGAAACTAGTAGGCCTAGAATTAAGATTTTTGGTTTAAAATGTTCGTAATGAATGCCTCTACAAATCTTGTTATGGTCAAAACCACGCCAGACTTACCGTTTTTGAGAACAAATATGTGCATCGCACAATAACATACATATTTTCAGCTAAAAGTATGGCATAATTTGGTTTATTTTCATTTTCTCGGAAACTAGTAGGCCTAGAATTAAGATTTTTGGTTTAAAATGTTCGTAATGAATGCCTCTACAAATCTTGTTATGGTCAAAACCACGCCAGACTTACCGTTTTTGAGAAAAAATATGTGCATCGCACAATAACATACATATTTTTACATATTTTCAGCTAAAAGTATGGCATAATTTGGTTTATTTTCATTTTCTCGGAAACTAGTAGGCCTAGAATTAAGATTTTTGGTTTAAAATGTTCGTAATGAATGCCTCTATAAATCTTGTTATGGTCAAAACCACGCCAGACTTACCGTTTTTGAGAAAAAATATGTGCAACGCACAATAACATACATATTTTTACATATTTTCAGCTAAAAGTATGGCATAATTTGGTTTATTTTCATTTTCTCGGAAACTAGTAGGCCTAGAATTAAGATTTTTGGTTTAAAATGTTCGTAATGAATGCCTCTACAAATCTTGTTATGGTCAAAACCACGCCAGACTTACCGTTTTTGAGAAAAAATATGTGCATCGCACAATAACATACATATTTTCAGCTAAAAGTATGGCATAATTTGGTTTATTTTCATTTTCTCGGAAACTAGTAGGCCTAGAATTAAGATTTTTGGTTTAAAATGTTCGTAATGAATGCCTCTACAAATCTTGTTATGGTCAAAAATACGCCAGACTTACCGTTTTTGAGAAAAAATATGTGCATCGCACAATAACATACATATTTTCAGCTAAAAGTATGGCATAATTTGGTTTATTTTCATTTTCTCGGAAACTAGTAGGCCTAGAATTAAGATTTTTGGTTTAAAATGTTCGTAATGAATGCCTCTACAAATCTTGTTATGGTCAAAACCACGTCAGGCTTACCGTTTTTGAGAAAAAATATGTGCATCGCACAATAACATACATATTTTCAGCTAAAAGTATGGCATAATTTGGTTTATTTTCATTTTCTCGGAAACTAGTAGGCCTAGAATTAAGATTTTTGGTTTAAAATGTTCGTAATGAATGCCTCTACAAATCTTGTTATGGTCAAAACCACGCCAGACTTACCGTTTTTGAGAAAAAATATGTGCATCGCACAATAACATACATATTTTCAGCTAAAAGTATGGCATAATTTGGTTTATTTTCATTTTCTCGGAAACTAGTAGGTCTAGAATTAAGATTTTTGGTTTAAAATGTTCGTAATGAATGCCTCTACAAATCTTGTTATGGTCAAAACCACGCCAGACTTACCGTTTTTGAGAAAAAATATGTGCAACGCACAATAACATACATATTTTTACATATTTTCAGCTAAAAGTATGGCATAATTTGGTTTATTTTCATTTTCTCGGAAACTAGTAGGCCTAGAATTAAGATTTTTGGTTTAAAATGTTCGTAATGAATGCCTCTACAAATCTTGTTATGGCCAAAACCACGCCTGACTTACCGTTTTTGAGAAAAAATATGTGCATCGCACAATAACATACATATTTTCAGCTAAAAGTATGGCATAATTTGGTTTATTTTCATTTTCTCGGAAACTAGTAGGCCTAGAATTAAGATTTTTGGTTTAAAATGTTTGTAATGAATGCCTCTACAAATCTTGTTATGGTCAAAACCACGTCAGACTTACCGTTTTTGAGAAAAAATATGTGCATCGCACAATAACATACATATTTTCAGCTAAAAGTATGGCATAATTTGGTTTATTTTCATTTTCTCGGAAACTAGTAGGCCTAGAATTAAGATTTTTGGTTTAAAATGTTCGTAATGAATGCCTCTACAAATCTTGTTATGGTCAAAACCACGCCAGACTTACCGTTTTTGAGAAAAAATATGTGCATCGCACAATAACATACATATTTTCAGCTAAAAGTATGGCATAATTTGGTTTATTTTCATTTTCTCGGAAACTAGTAGGCCTAGAATTAAGATTTTTGGTTTAAAATGTTCGTAATGAATGCCTCTACAAATCTTGTTATGGTCAAAACCACGCCAGACTTACCGTTTTTGAGAAAAAATATGTGCAACGCACAATAACATACATATTTTTACATATTTTCAGCTAAAAGTATGGCATAATTTGGTTTATTTTCATTTTCTCGGAAACTAGTAGGCCTAGAATTAAGATTTTTGGTTTAAAATGTTCGTAATGAATGCCTCTACAAATCTTGTTATGGTCAAAACCACGCCAGACTTACCGTTTTTGAGAACAAATATGTGCATCGCACAATAACATACATATTTTCAGCTAAAAGTATGGCATAATTTGGTTTATTTTCATTTTCTCGGAAACTAGTAGGCCTAGAATTAAGATTTTTGGTTTAAAATGTTCGTAATGAATGCCTCTACAAATCTTGTTATGGTCAAAACCACGCCAGACTTACCGTTTTTGAGAAAAAATATGTGCAACGCACAATAACATACATATTTTCAGCTAAAAGTATGGCATAATTTGGTTTATTTTCATTTTCTCGGAAACTAGTAGGCCTAGAATTAAGATTTTTGGTTTAAAATGTTCGTAATGAATGCCTCTACAAATCTTGTTATGGTCAAAACCACGCCAGACTTACCGTTTTTGAGAAAAAATATGTGCATCGCACAATAACATACATATTTTCAGCTAAAAGTATGGCATAATTTGGTTTATTTTCATTTTCTCGGAAACTAGTAGGCCTAGAATTAAGATTTTTGGTTTAAAATGTTCGTAATGAATGCCTCTACAAATCTTGTTATGGTCAAAACCACGCCAGACTTACCGTTTTTGAGAAAAAATATGTGCATCGCACAATAACATACATATTTTTACATATTTTCAGCTAAAAGTATGGCATAATTTGGTTTATTTTCATTTTCTCGGAAACTAGTAGGCCTAGAATTAAGATTTTTGGTTTAAAATGTTCGTAATGAATGCCTCTATAAATCTTGTTATGGTCAAAACCACGCCAGACTTACCGTTTTTGAGAAAAAATATGTGCAACGCACAATAACATACATATTTTTACATATTTTCAGCTAAAAGTATGGCATAATTTGGTTTATTTTCATTTTCTCGGAAACTAGTAGGCCTAGAATTAAGATTTTTGGTTTAAAATGTTCGTAATGAATGCCTCTACAAATCTTGTTATGGTCAAAACCACGCCAGACTTACCGTTTTTGAGAAAAAATATGTGCATCGCACAATAACATACATATTTTCAGCTAAAAGTATGGCATAATTTGGTTTATTTTCATTTTCTCGGAAACTAGTAGGCCTAGAATTAAGATTTTTGGTTTAAAATGTTCGTAATGAATGCCTCTACAAATCTTGTTATGGTCAAAAATACGCCAGACTTACCGTTTTTGAGAAAAAATATGTGCATCGCACAATAACATACATATTTTCAGCTAAAAGTATGGCATAATTTGGTTTATTTTCATTTTCTCGGAAACTAGTAGGCCTAGAATTAAGATTTTTGGTTTAAAATGTTCGTAATGAATGCCTCTACAAATCTTGTTATGGTCAAAACCACGTCAGGCTTACCGTTTTTGAGAAAAAATATGTGCATCGCACAATAACATACATATTTTCAGCTAAAAGTATGGCATAATTTGGTTTATTTATTTTCTCGGAAACTAGTAGGCCTAGAATTAAGATTTTTGGTTTAAAATGTTCGTAATGAATGCCTCTACAAATCTTGTTATGGTCAAAACCACGCCAGACTTACCGTTTTTGAGAAAAAATATGTGCATCGCACAATAACATACATATTTTCAGCTAAAAGTATGGCATAATTTGGTTTATTTTCATTTTCTCGGAAACTAGTAGGTCTAGAATTAAGATTTTTGGTTTAAAATGTTCGTAATGAATGCCTCTACAAATCTTGTTATGGTCAAAACCACGCCAGACTTACCGTTTTTGAGAAAAAATATGTGCAACGCACAATAACATACATATTTTTACATATTTTCAGCTAAAAGTATGGCATAATTTGGTTTATTTTCATTTTCTCGGAAACTAGTAGGCCTAGAATTAAGATTTTTGGTTTAAAATGTTCGTAATGAATGCCTCTACAAATCTTGTTATGGCCAAAACCACGCCTGACTTACCGTTTTTGAGAAAAAATATGTGCATCGCACAATAACATACATATTTTCAGCTAAAAGTATGGCATAATTTGGTTTATTTTCATTTTCTCGGAAACTAGTAGGCCTAGAATTAAGATTTTTGGTTTAAAATGTTTGTAATGACTGCCTCTACAAATCTTGTTATGGTCAAAACCACGTCAGACTTACCGTTTTTGAGAAAAAATATGTGCATCGCACAATAACATACATATTTTCAGCTAAAAGTATGGCATAATTTGGTTTATTTTCATTTTCTCGGAAACTAGTAGGCCTAGAATTAAGATTTTTGGTTTAAAATGTTCGTAATGAATGCCTCTACAAATCTTGTTATGGTCAAAACCACGCCAGACTTACCGTTTTTGAGAAAAAATATGTGCATCGCACAATAACATACATATTTTCAGCTAAAAGTATGGCATAATTTGGTTTATTTTCATTTTCTCGGAAACTAGTAGGCCTAGAATTAAGATTTTTGGTTTAAAATGTTCGTAATGAATGCCTCTACAAATCTTGTTATGGTCAAAACCACGCCAGACTTACCGTTTTTGAGAAAAAATATGTGCAACGCACAATAACATACATATTTTTACATATTTTCAGCTAAAAGTATGGCATAATTTGGTTTATTTTCATTTTCTCGGAAACTAGTAGGCCTAGAATAAAGATTTTTGGTTTAAAATGTTCGTAATGAATGCCTCTACAAATCTTGTTATGGTCAAAACCACGCCAGACTTACCGTTTTTGAGAAAAAATATGTGCATCGCACAATAACATACATATTTTCAGCTAAAAGTATGGCATAATTTGGTTTATTTTCATTTTATCGGAAACTAGTAGGCCTAGAATTAAGATTTTTGGTTTAAACTGTTCGTAATGAATGCCTCTACAAATCTTGTTATGGTCAAAACCACGTCAGACTTACCGTTTTTGAGAAAAAATATGTGCATCGCACAATAACATACATATTTTCAGCTAAAAGTATGGCATAATTTGGTTTATTTTCATTTTCTCGGAAACTAGTAGGCCTAGAATTAAGATTTTTGGTTTAAAATGTTCGTAATGAATGCCTCTACAAATCTTGTTATGGTCAAAACCACGTCAGACTTACCGTTTTTGAGAAAAAATATGTGCATCGCACAATAACATACATATTTTCAGCTAAAAGTATGGCATAATTTGGTTTATTTTCATTTTCTCGGAAACTAGTAGGCCTAGAATTAAGATTTTTGGTTTAAAATGTTCGTAATGAATGCCTCTACAAATCTTGTTATGGTCAAAACCACGCCAGACTTACCGTTTTTGAGAAAAAATATGTGCATCGCACAATAACATACATATTTTCAGCTAAAAGTATGGCATAATTTGGTTTATTTTCATTTTCTCGGAAACTAGTAGGCCTAGAATTAAGATTTTTGGTTTAAAATGTTCGTAATGAATGCCTCTACAAATCTTGTTATGGTCAAAACCACGGTAGACTTACCGTTTTTGAGAAAAAATATGTGCAACGCACAATAACATACATATTTTCAGCTAAAAGTATGGCATAATTTGGTTTATTTTCATTTTCTCGGAAACTAGTAGGCCTAGAATTAAGATTTTTGGTTTAAAATGTTCGTAATGAATGCCTCTACAAATCTTGTTATGGTCAAAACCACGTCAGACTTACCGTTTTTGAGAAAAAATATGTGCATCGCACAATAACATACATATTTTCAGCTAAAAGTATGGCATAATTTGGTTTATTTTCATTTTCTCGGAAACTGGTAGGCCTAGAATTAAGATTTTTGGTTTAAAATGTTCGTAATGAATGCCTCTACAAATCTTGTTATGGTCAAAACCACGCCAGACTTACCGTTTTTGAGAAAAAATATGTGCATCGCACAATGACATACATATTTTCAGCTAAAAGTATGGCATAATTTGGTTTATTTTCATTTTCTCGGAAACTAGTAGGCCTAGAATTAAGATTTTTGGTTTAAAATGTTCGTAATGAATGCCTCTACAAATCTTGTTATGGTCAAAACCACGCCAGACTTACCGTTTTTGAGAAAAAATATGTGCATCGCACAATAACATACATATTTTCAGCTAAAAGTATGGCATAATTTGGTTTATTTTCATTTTCTCGGAAACTAGTAGGCCTAGAATTAAGATTTTTGGTTTAAAATGTTCGTAATGAATGCCTCTACAAATCTTGTTATGGTCAAAACCACGCCAGACTTACCGTTTTTGAGAAAAAATATGTGCAACGCACAATAACATACATATTTTTACATATTTTCAGCTAAAAGTATGGCATAATTTGGTTTATTTTCATTTTCTCGGAAACTAGTAGGCCTAGAATTAAGATTTTTGGTTTAAAATGTTCGTAATGAATGCCTCTACAAATCTTGTTATGGTCAAAACCACGCCAGACTTACCGTTTTTGAGAAAAAATATGTGCATCGCACAATAACATACATATTTTCAGCTAAAAGTATGGCATAATTTGGTTTATTTTCATTTTCTCGGAAACTAGTAGGCCTAGAATTAAGATTTTTGGTTTAAAATGTTCGTAATGAATGCCTCTACAAATCTTGTTATGGTCAAAACCACGTCAGACTTACCGTTTTTGAGAAAAAATATGTGCATCGCACAATAACATACATATTTTCAGCTAAAAGTATGGCATAATTTGGTTTATTTTCATTTTCTCGGAAACTAGTAGGCCTAGAATTAAGATTTTTGGTTTAAAATGTTCGTAATGAATGCCTCTACAAATCTTGTTATGGTCAAAACCACGCCAGACTTACCGTTTTTGAGAAAAAATATGTGCATCGCACAATAACATACATATTTTCAGCTAAAAGTATGGCATAATTTGGTTTATTTTCATTTTCTCGGAAACTAGTAGGCCTAGAATTAAGATTTTTGGTTTAAAATGTTCGTAATGAATGCCTCTACAAATCTTGTTATGGTCAAAACCACGCCAGACTTACCGTTTTTGAGAAAAAATATGTGCATCGCACAATAACATACATATTTTCAGCTAAAAGTATGGCATAATTTGGTTTATTTTCATTTTCTCGGAAACTAGTAGGCATAGAATTAAGATTTTTGGTTTAAAATGTTCGTAATGAATGCCTCTACAAATCTTGTTATGGTCAAAACCACGCCAGACTTACCGTTTTTGAGAAAAAATATGTGCAACGCACAATAACATACATATTTTCAGCTAAAAGTATGGCATAATTTGGTTTATTTTCATTTTCTCGGAAACTAGTAGGCCTAGAATTAAGATTTTTGGTTTAAAATGTTCGTAATGAATGCCTCTACAAATCTTGTTATGGTCAAAACCACGCCAGACTTACCGTTTTTGAGAAAAAATATGTGCATCGCACAATAACATACATATTTTCAGCTAAAAGTATGGCATAATTTGGTTTATTTTCATTTTCTCGGAAACTAGTAGGCCTAGAATTAAGATTTTTGGTTTAAAATGTTCGTAATGAATGCCTCTACAAATCTTGTTATGGTTAAAACCACGCCAGACTTACCGTTTTTGAGAAAAAATATGTGCAACGCACAATAACATACATATTTTTACATATTTTCAGCTAAAAGTATGGCATAATTTGGTTTATTTTCATTTTCTCGGAAACTAGTAGGCCTAGAATTAAGATTTTTGGTTTAAAATGTTCGTAATGAATGCCTCTACAAATCTTGTTATGGTCAAAACCACGCCAGACTTACCGTTTTTGAGAAAAAATATGTGCATCGCACAATAACATACATATTTTCAGCTAAAAGTATGGCATAATTTGGTTTATTTTCATTTTCTCGGAAACTAGTAGGCCTAGAATTAAGATTTTTGGTTTAAAATGTTCGTAATGAATGCCTCTACAAATCTTGTTATGGTCAAAACCACGCCAGACTTACCGTTTTTGAGAAAAAATATGTGCATCGCACAATAACATACATATTTTCAGCTAAAAGTATGGCATAATTTGGTTTATTTTCATTTTCTCGGAAACTAGTAGGCCTAGAATTAAGATTTTTGGTTTAAAATGTTCGTAATGAATGCCTCTACAAATCTTGTTATGGTCAAAACCACGCCAGACTTACCGTTTTTGAGAAAAAATATGTGCATCGCACAATAACATACATATTTTCAGCTAAAAGTATGGCATAATTTGGTTTATTTTCATTTTCTCGGAAACTAGTAGGCCTAGAATTAAGATTTTTGGTTTAAAATGTTCGTAATGAATGCCTCTACAAATCTTGTTATGGTCAAAACCACGTCAGACTTACCGTTTTTGAGAAAAAATATGTGCATCGCACAATAACATACATATTTTCAGCTAAAAGTATGGCATAATTTGGTTTATTTTCATTTTCTCGGAAACTAGTAGGCCTAGAATTAAGATTTTTGGTTTAAAATGTTCGTAATGAATGCCTCTACAAATCTTGTTATGGTCAAAACCACGCCAGACTTACCGTTTTTGAGAAAAAATATGTGCATCGCACAATAACATACATATTTTCAGCTAAAAGTATGGCATAATTTGGTTTATTTTCATTTTCTCGGAAACTAGTAGGCCTAGAATTAAGATTTTTGGTTTAAAATGTTCGTAATGAATGCCTCTACAAATCTTGTTATGGTCAAAACCACGCCAGACTTACCGTTTTTGAGAAAAAATATGTGCATCGCACAATAACATACATATTTTCAGCTAAAAGTATGGCATAATTTGGTTTATTTTCATTTTCTCGGAAACTAGTAGGCCTAGAATTAAGATTTTTGGTTTAAAATGTTCGTAATGAATGCCTCTACAAATCTTGTTATGGTCAAAACCACGCCAGACTTACCGTTTTTGAGAAAAAATATGTGCATCGCACAATAACATACATATTTTCAGCTAAAAGTATGGCATAATTTGGTTTATTTTCATTTTCTCGGAAACTAGTAGGCCTAGAATTAAGATTTTTGGTTTAAAATGTTCGTAATGAATGCCTCTACAAATCTTGTTATGGTCAAAACCACGCCAGACTTACCGTTTTTGAGAAAAAATATGTGCAACGCACAATAACATACATATTTTTACATATTTTCAGCTAAAAGTATGGCATAATTTGGTTTATTTTCATTTTCTCGGAAACTAGTAGGCCTAGAATTAAGATTTTTGGTTTAAAATGTTCGTAATGAATGCCTCTACAAATCTTGTTATGGTCAAAACCACGCCAGACTTACCGTTTTTGAGAAAAAATATGTGCATCGCACAATAACATACATATTTTCAGCTAAAAGTATGGCATAATTTGGTTTATTTTCATTTTCTCGGAAACTAGTAGGCCTAGAATTAAGATTTTTGGTTTAAAATGTTCGTAATGAATGCCTCTACAAATCTTGTTATGGTCAAAACCACGCCAGACTTACCGTTTTTGAGAAAAAGTATGTGCAACGCACAATAACATACATATTTTTACATATTTTCAGCTAAAAGTATGGCATAATTTGGTTTATTTTCATTTTCTCGGAAACTAGTAGGCCTAGAATTAAGATTTTTGGTTTAAAATGTTCGTAATGAATGCCTCTACAAATCTTGTTATGGTCAAAACCACGCCAGACTTACCGTTTTTGAGAAAAAATATGTGCATCGCACAATAACATACATATTTTCAGCTAAAAGTATGGCATAATTTGGTTTATTTTCATTTTCTCGGAAACTAGTAGGCCTAGAATTAAGATTTTTGGTTTAAAATGTTCGTAATGAATGCCTCTACAAATCTTGTTATGGTCAAAACCACGCCAGACTTACCGTTTTTGAGAAAAAATATGTGCAACGCACAATAACATACATATTTTTACATATTTTCAGCTAAAAGTATGGCATAATTTGGTTTATTTTCATTTTCTCGGAAACTAGTAGGCCTAGAATTAAGATTTTTGGTTTAAAATGTTCGTAATGAATGCCTCTACAAATCTTGTTATGGTCAAAACCACGCCAGACTTACCGTTTTTGAGAAAAAATATGTGCATCGCACAATAACATACATATTTTCAGCTAAAAGTATGGCATAATTTGGTTTATTTTCATTTTCTCGGAAACTAGTAGGCCTAGAATTAAGATTTTTGGTTTAAAATGTTCGTAATGAATGCCTCTACAAATCTTGTTATGGTCAAAACCACGCCAGACTTACCGTTTTTGAGAAAAAATATGTGCATCGCACAATAACATACATATTTTCAGCTAAAAGTATGGCATAATTTGGTTTATTTTCATTTTCTCGGAAACTAGTAGGCCTAGAATTAAGATTTTTGGTTTAAAATGTTCGTAATGAATGCCTCTACAAATCTTGTTATGGTCAAAACCACGCCAGACTTACCGTTTTTGAGAAAAAATATGTGCATCGCACAATAACATACATATTTTCAGCTAAAAGTATGGCATAATTTGGTTTATTTTCATTTTCTCGGAAACTAGTAGGCCTAGAATTAAGATTTTTGGTTTAAAATGTTCGTAATGAATGCCTCTACAAATCTTGTTATGGTCAAAACCACGTCAGACTTACCGTTTTTGAGAAAAAATATGTGCATCGCACAATAACATACATATTTTCAGCTAAAAGTATGGCATAATTTGGTTTATTTTCATTTTCTCGGAAACTAGTAGGCCTAGAATTAAGATTTTTGGTTTAAAATGTTCGTAATGAATGCCTCTACAAATCTTGTTATGGTCAAAACCACGCCAGACTTACCGTTTTTGAGAAAAAGTATGTGCAACGCACAATAACATACATATTTTTACATATTTTCAGCTAAAAGTATGGCATAATTTGGTTTATTTTCATTTTCTCGGAAACTAGTAGGCATAGAATTAAGATTTTTGGTTTAAAATGTTCGTAATGAATGCCTCTACAAATCTTGTTATGGTCAAAACCACGTCAGACTTACCGTTTTTGAGAAAAAATATGTGCATCGCACAATAACATACATATTTTCAGCTAAAAGTATGGCATAATTTGGTTTATTTTCATTTTCTCGGAAACTAGTAGGCCTAGAATTAAGATTTTTGGTTTAAAATGTTCGTAATGAATGCCTCTACAAATCTTGTTATGGTCAAAACCACGCCAGACTTACCGTTTTTGAGAAAAAATATGTGCATCGCACAATAACATACATATTTTCAGCTAAAAGTATGGCATAATTTGGTTTATTTTCATTTTCTCGGAAACTAGTAGGCCTAGAATTAAGATTTTTGGTTTAAAATGTTCGTAATGAATGCCTCTACAAATCTTGTTATGGTCAAAACCACGCCAGACTTACCGTTTTTGAGAAAAAATATGTGCATCGCACAATAACATACATATTTTCAGCTAAAAGTATGGCATAATTTGGTTTATTTTCATTTTCTCGGAAACTAGTAGGCATAGAATTAAGATTTTTGGTTTAAAATGTTCGTAATGAATGCCTCTACAAATCTTGTTATGGTCAAAACCACGCCAGACTTACCGTTTTTGAGAAAAAATATGTGCAACGCACAATAACATACATATTTTCAGCTAAAAGTATGGCATAATTTGGTTTATTTTCATTTTCTCGGAAACTAGTAGGCCTAGAATTAAGATTTTTGGTTTAAAATGTTCGTAATGAATGCCTCTACAAATCTTGTTATGGTCAAAACCACGCCAGACTTACCGTTTTTGAGAAAAAATATGTGCATCGCACAATAACATACATATTTTCAGCTAAAAGTATGGCATAATTTGGTTTATTTTCATTTTCTCGGAAACTAGTAGGCCTAGAATTAAGATTTTTGGTTTAAAATGTTCGTAATGAATGCCTCTACAAATCTTGTTATGGTTAAAACCACGCCAGACTTACCGTTTTTGAGAAAAAATATGTGCAACGCACAATAACATACATATTTTTACATATTTTCAGCTAAAAGTATGGCATAATTTGGTTTATTTTCATTTTCTCGGAAACTAGTAGGCCTAGAATTAAGATTTTTGGTTTAAAATGTTCGTAATGAATGCCTCTACAAATCTTGTTATGGTCAAAACCACGCCAGACTTACCGTTTTTGAGAAAAAATATGTGCATCGCACAATAACATACATATTTTCAGCTAAAAGTATGGCATAATTTGGTTTATTTTCATTTTCTCGGAAACTAGTAGGCCTAGAATTAAGATTTTTGGTTTAAAATGTTCGTAATGAATGCCTCTACAAATCTTGTTATGGTCAAAACCACGCCAGACTTACCGTTTTTGAGAAAAAATATGTGCATCGCACAATAACATACATATTTTCAGCTAAAAGTATGGCATAATTTGGTTTATTTTCATTTTCTCGGAAACTAGTAGGCCTAGAATTAAGATTTTTGGTTTAAAATGTTCGTAATGAATGCCTCTACAAATCTTGTTATGGTCAAAACCACGCCAGACTTACCGTTTTTGAGAAAAAATATGTGCATCGCACAATAACATACATATTTTCAGCTAAAAGTATGGCATAATTTGGTTTATTTTCATTTTCTCGGAAACTAGTAGGCCTAGAATTAAGATTTTTGGTTTAAAATGTTCGTAATGAATGCCTCTACAAATCTTGTTATGGTCAAAACCACGTCAGACTTACCGTTTTTGAGAAAAAATATGTGCATCGCACAATAACATACATATTTTCAGCTAAAAGTATGGCATAATTTGGTTTATTTTCATTTTCTCGGAAACTAGTAGGCCTAGAATTAAGATTTTTGGTTTAAAATGTTCGTAATGAATGCCTCTACAAATCTTGTTATGGTCAAAACCACGCCAGACTTACCGTTTTTGAGAAAAAATATGTGCATCGCACAATAACATACATATTTTCAGCTAAAAGTATGGCATAATTTGGTTTATTTTCATTTTCTCGGAAACTAGTAGGCCTAGAATTAAGATTTTTGGTTTAAAATGTTCGTAATGAATGCCTCTACAAATCTTGTTATGGTCAAAACCACGCCAGACTTACCGTTTTTGAGAAAAAATATGTGCATCGCACAATAACATACATATTTTCAGCTAAAAGTATGGCATAATTTGGTTTATTTTCATTTTCTCGGAAACTAGTAGGCCTAGAATTAAGATTTTTGGTTTAAAATGTTCGTAATGAATGCCTCTACAAATCTTGTTATGGTCAAAACCACGCCAGACTTACCGTTTTTGAGAAAAAATATGTGCATCGCACAATAACATACATATTTTCAGCTAAAAGTATGGCATAATTTGGTTTATTTTCATTTTCTCGGAAACTAGTAGGCCTAGAATTAAGATTTTTGGTTTAAAATGTTCGTAATGAATGCCTCTACAAATCTTGTTATGGTCAAAACCACGCCAGACTTACCGTTTTTGAGAAAAAATATGTGCAACGCACAATAACATACATATTTTTACATATTTTCAGCTAAAAGTATGGCATAATTTGGTTTATTTTCATTTTCTCGGAAACTAGTAGGCCTAGAATTAAGATTTTTGGTTTAAAATGTTCGTAATGAATGCCTCTACAAATCTTGTTATGGTCAAAACCACGCCAGACTTACCGTTTTTGAGAAAAAATATGTGCATCGCACAATAACATACATATTTTCAGCTAAAAGTATGGCATAATTTGGTTTATTTTCATTTTCTCGGAAACTAGTAGGCCTAGAATTAAGATTTTTGGTTTAAAATGTTCGTAATGAATGCCTCTACAAATCTTGTTATGGTCAAAACCACGCCAGACTTACCGTTTTTGAGAAAAAGTATGTGCAACGCACAATAACATACATATTTTTACATATTTTCAGCTAAAAGTATGGCATAATTTGGTTTATTTTCATTTTCTCGGAAACTAGTAGGCCTAGAATTAAGATTTTTGGTTTAAAATGTTCGTAATGAATGCCTCTACAAATCTTGTTATGGTCAAAACCACGCCAGACTTACCGTTTTTGAGAAAAAATATGTGCATCGCACAATAACATACATATTTTCAGCTAAAAGTATGGCATAATTTGGTTTATTTTCATTTTCTCGGAAACTAGTAGGCCTAGAATTAAGATTTTTGGTTTAAAATGTTCGTAATGAATGCCTCTACAAATCTTGTTATGGTCAAAACCACGCCAGACTTACCGTTTTTGAGAAAAAATATGTGCATCGCACAATAACATACATATTTTCAGCTAAATGTATGGCATAATTTGGTTTATTTTCATTTTCTCGGAAACTAGTAGGCCTAGAATTAAGATTTTTGGTTTAAAATGTTCGTAATGAATGCCTCTACAAATCTTGTTATGGTCAAAACCACGCCAGACTTACCGTTTTTGAGAAAAAATATGTGCATCGCACAATAACATACATATTTTCAGCTAAAAGTATGGCATAATTTGGTTTATTTTCATTTTCTCGGAAACTAGTAGGCCTAGAATTAAGATTTTTGGTTTAAAATGTTCGTAATGAATGCCTCTACAAATCTTGTTATGGTCAAAACCACGCCAGACTTACCGTTTTTGAGAAAAAATATGTGCATCGCACAATAACATACATATTTTCAGCTAAAAGTATGGCATAATTTGGTTTATTTTCATTTTCTCGGAAACTAGTAGGCCTAGAATTAAGATTTTTGGTTTAAAATGTTCGTAATGAATGCCTCTACAAATCTTGTTATGGTCAAAACCACGTCAGATTTACCGTTTTTGAGAAAAAATATGTGCATCGCACAATAACATACATATTTTTAGCTAAAAGTATGGCATAATTTGGTTTATTTTCATTTTCTCGGAAACTAGTAGGCCTAGAATTAAGATTTTTGGTTTAAAATGTTCGTAATGAATGCCTCTACAAATCTTGTTATGGTCAAAACCACGTCAGACTTACCGTTTTTGAGAAAAAATATGTGCATCGCACAATAACATACATATTTTCAGCTAAAAGTATGGCATAATTTGGTTTATTTTCATTTTCTCGGAAACTAGTAGGCCTAGAATTAAGATTTTTGGTTTAAAATGTTCGTAATGAATGCCTCTACAAATCTTGTTATGGTCAAAACCACGCCAGACTTACCGTTTTTGAGAAAAAATATGTGCATCGCACAATAACATACATATTTTCAGCTAAAAGTATGGCATAATTTGGTTTATTTTCATTTTCTCGGAAACTAGTAGGCCTAGAATTAAGATTTTTGGTTTAAAATGTTCGTAATGAATGCCTCTACAAATCTTGTTATGGTCAAAACCACGCCAGACTTACCGTTTTTGAGAAAAAATATGTGCATCGCACAATAACATACATATTTTCAGCTAAAAGTATGGTATAATTTGGTTTATTTTCATTTTCTCGGAAACTAGTAGGCCTAGAATTAAGATTTTTGGTTTAAAATGTTCGTAATGAATGCCTCTACAAATCTTGTTATGGTCAAAAACACGCCAGACTTACCGTTTTTGAGAAAAAATATGTGCAACGCACAATAACATACATATTTTTACATATTTTCAGCTAAAAGTATGGCATAATTTGGTTTATTTTCATTTTCTCGGAAACTAGTAGGCCTAGAATTAAGATTTTTGGTTTAAAATGTTCGTAATGAATGCCTCTACAAATCTTGTTATGGTCAAAACCACGCCAGACTTACCGTTTTTGAGAAAAAATATGTGCATCGCACAATAACATACATATTTTCAGCTAAAAGTATGGCATAATTTGGTTTATTTTCATTTTCTCGGAAACTAGTAGGCCTAGAATTAAGATTTTTGGTTTAAAATGTTCGTAATGAATGCCTCTACAAATCTTGTTATGGTCAAAACCACGCCAGACTTACCGTTTTTGAGAAAAAATATGTGCATCGCACAATAACATACATATTTTCAGCTAAAAGTATGGCATAATTTGGTTTATTTTCATTTTCTCGGAAACTAGTAGGCCTAGAATTAAGATTTTTGGTTTAAAATGTTCGTAATGAATGCCTCTACAAATCTTGTTATGGTCAAAACCACGCCAGACTTACCGTTTTTGAGAAAAAATATGTGCATCGCACAATAACATACATATTTTCAGCTAAAAGTATGGCATAATTTGGTTTATTTTCATTTTCTCGGAAACTAGTAGGCCTAGAATTAAGATTTTTGGTTTAAAATGTTCGTAATGAATGCCTCTACAAATCTTGTTATGGTCAAAACCACGCCAGACTTACCGTTTTTGAGAAAAAATATGTGCAACGCACAATAACATACATATTTTTACATATTTTCAGCTAAAAGTATGGCATAATTTGGTTTATTTTCATTTTCTCGGAAACTAGTAGGCCTAGAATTAAGATTTTTGGTTTAAAATGTTCGTAATGAATGCCTCTACAAATCTTGTTATGGTCAAAACCACGCCAGACTTACCGTTTTTGAGAAAAAATATGTGCAACGCACAATAACATACATATTTTTACATATTTTCAGCTAAAAGTATGGCATAATTTGGTTTATTTTCATTTTCTCGGAAACTAGTAGGCCTAGAATTAAGATTTTTGGTTTAAAATGTTCGTAATGAATGCCTCTACAAATCTTATTATGGTCAAAACCACGCCAGACTTACCGTTTTTGAGAAAAAATATGTGCATCGCACAATAACATACATATTTTCAGCTAAAAGTATGGCATAATTTGGTTTATTTTCATTTTCTCGGAAACTAGTAGGCCTAGAATTAAAATGTTCATTTTGGTTTAAAATGTTCGTAACGAATGCCTCTACAAATCTTGTTATGGTCAAAACCACGTCAGACTTACCGTTTTTGAGAAAAAATATGTGCATCGCACAATAACATACATATTTTCAGCTAAAAGTATGGCATAATTTGGTTTATTTTCATTTTCTCGGAAACTAGTAGGCCTAGAATTAAGATTTTTGGTTTAAAATGTTCGTAATGAATGCCTCTACAAATCTTGTTATGGTCAAAACCACGCCAGACTTACCGTTTTTGAGAAAAAATATGTGCATCGCACAATAACATACATATTTTCAGCTAAAAGTATGGCATAATTTGGTTTATTTTCATTTTCTCGGAAACTAGTAGCCCTAGAATTAAGATTTTTGGTTTAAAATGTTCGTAATGAATGCCTCTACAAATCTTGTTATGGTCAAAACCACGCCAGACTTACCGTTTTTGAGAAAAAATATGTGCAACGCACAATAACATACATATTTTTACATATTTTCAGCTAAAAGTATGGCATAATTTGGTTTATTTTCATTTTCTCGGAAACTAGTAGGCCTAGAATTAAGATTTTTGGTTTAAAATGTTCGTAATGAATGCCTCTACAAATCTTGTTATGGTCAAAACCACGCCAGACTTACCGTTATTGAGAAAAAATATGTGCATCGCACAATAGCATACATATTTTCAGCTAAAAGTATGGCATAATTTGGTTTATTTTCATTTTCTCGGAAACTAGTAGGCCTAGAATTAAGATTTTTGGTTTTAAATGTTCGTAATGAATGCCTCTACAAATCTTGTTATGGTCAAAACCACGTCAGACTTACCGTTTTTGAGAAAAAATATGTGCATCGCACAATAACATACATATTTTCAGCTAAAAGTATGGCATAATTTGGTTTATTTTCATTTTCTCGGAAACTAGTAGGCCTAGAATTAAGATTTTTGGTTTAAAATGTTCGTAATGAATGCCTCTACAAATCTTGTTATGGTCAAAACCACGCCAGACTTACCGTTTTTGAGAAAAAATATGTGCATCGCACAATAACATACATATTTTCAGCTAAAAGTATGGTATAATTTGGTTTATTTTCATTTTCTCGGAAACTAGTAGGCCTAGAATTAAGATTTTTGGTTTAAAATGTTCGTAATGAATGCCTCTACAAATCTTGTTATGGTCAAAACCACGCCAGACTTACCGTTTTTGAGAAAAAATATGTGCATCGCACAATAACATACATATTTTCAGCTAAAAGTATGGCATAATTTGGTTTATTTTCATATTCTCGGAAACTAGTAGGCCTAGAATTAAGATTTTTGGTTTAAAATGTTCGTAATGAATGCCTCTACAAATCTTGTTATGGTCAAAACCACGTCAGACTTACCGTTTTTGAGAAAAAATATGTGCATCGCACAATAACATACATATTTTCAGCTAAAAGTATGGCATAATTTGGTTTATTTTCATTTTCTCGGAAACTAGTAGGCCTAGAATTAAGATTTTTGGTTTAAAATGTTCGTAATGAATGCCTCTACAAATCTTGTTATGGTCAAAACCACGCCAGACTTACCGTTTTTGAGAAAAAATATGTGCAACGCACAATAACATACATATTTTTACATATTTTCAGCTAAAAGTATGGCATAATTTGGTTTATTTTCATTTTCTCGGAAACTAGTAGGCCTAGAATTAAGATTTTTGGTTTAAAATGTTCGTAATGAATGCCTCTACAAATCTTGTTATGGTCAAAACCACGCCAGACTTACCGTTTTTGAGAAAAAATATGTGCATCGCACAATAACATACATATTTTTACATATTTTCAGCTAAAAGTATGGCATAATTTGGTTTATTTTCATTTTCTCGGAAACTAGTAGGCCTAGAATTAAGATTTTTGGTTTAAAATGTTCGTAATGAATGCCTCTACAAATCTTGTTATGGTCAAAACCACGTCAGACTTACCGTTTTTGAGAAAAAATATGTGCATCGCACAATAACATACATATTTTCAGCTAAAAGTATGGCATAATTTGGTTTATTTTCATTTTCTCGGAAACTAGTAGGCCTAGAATTAAGATTTTTGGTTTAAAATGTTCGTAATGAATGCCTCTACAAATCTTGTTATGGTCAAAACCACGCCAGACTTACCGTTTTTGAGAAAAAATATGTGCATCGCACAATAACATACATATTTTCAGCTAAAAGTATGGCATAATTTGGTTTATTTTCATTTTCTCGGAAACTAGTAGGCCTAGAATTAAGATTTTTGGTTTAAAATGTTCGTAATGAATGCCTCTACAAATCTTGTTATGGTCAAAACCACGCCAGACTTACCGTTTTTGAGAAAAAATATGTGCAACGCACAATAACATACATATTTTTACATATTTTCAGCTAAAAGTATGGCATAATTTGGTTTATTTTCATTTTCTCGGAAACTAGTAGGCCTAGAATAAAGATTTTTGGTTTAAAATGTTCGTAATGAATGCCTCTACAAATCTTGTTATGGTCAAAACCACGCCAGACTTACCGTTTTTGAGAAAAAATATGTGCATCGCACAATAACATACATATTTTCAGCTAAAAGTATGGCATAATTTGGTTTATTTTCATTTTCTCGGAAACTAGTAGGCCTAGAATTAAGATTTTTGGTTTAAAATGTTCGTAATGAATGCCTCTACAAATCTTGTTATGGTCAAAACCACGCCAGACTTACCGTTTTTGAGAAAAAATATGTGCATCGCACAATAACATACATATTTTCAGCTAAAAGTATGGCATAATTTGGTTTATTTTCATTTTCTCGGAAACTAGTAGGCCTAGAATTAAGATTTTTGGTTTAAAATGTTCGTAATGAATGCCTCTACAAATCTTGTTATGGTCAAAACCACGCCAGACTTACCGTTTTTGAGAAAAAATATGTGCATCGCACAATAACATACATATTTTCAGCTAAAAGTATGGCATAATTTTGTTTATTTTCATTTCTCGGAAACTAGTAGGCCTAGAATTAAGATTTTTGGTTTAAAATGTTCGTAATGAATGCCTCTACAAATCTTGTTATGGTCAAAACCACGCCAGACTTACCGTTTTTGAGAAAAAATATGTGCATCGCACAATAGCATACATATTTTCAGCTAAAAGTATGGCATAATTTGGTTTATTTTCATTTTCTCGGAAACTAGTAGGCCTAGAATTAAGATTTTTGGTTTAAAATGTTCGTAATGAATGCCTCTACAAATCTTGTTATGGTCAAAACCACGTCAGACTTACCGTTTTTGAGAAAAAATATGTGCATCGCACAATAACATACATATTTTCAGCTAAAAGTATGGCATAATTTGGTTTATTTTCATTTTCTCGGAAACTAGTAGGCCTAGAATTAAGATTTTTGGTTTAAAATGTTCGTAATGAATGCCTCTACAAATCTTGTTATGGTCAAAACCACGCCAGACTTACCGTTTTTGAGAAAAAATATGTGCATCGCACAATAACATACATATTTTCAGCTAAAAGTATGGCATAATTTGGTTTATTTTCATTTTCTCGGAAACTAGTAGGCCTAGAATTAAGATTTTTGGTTTAAAATGTTCGTAATGAATGCCTCTACAAATCTTGTTATGGTCAAAACCACGTCAGACTTACCGTTTTTGAGAAAAAATATGTGCATCGCACAATAACATACATATTTTCAGCTAAAAGTATGGCATAATTTGGTTTATTTTCATTTTCTCGGAAACTAGTAGGCCTAGAATTAAGATTTTTGGTTTAAAATGTTCGTAATGAATGCCTCTACAAATCTTGTTATGGTCAAAACCACGCCAGACTTACCGTTTTTGAGAAAAAATATGTGCAACGCACAATAACATACATATTTTTACATATTTTCAGCTAAAAGTATGGCATAATTTGGTTTATTTTCATTTTCTCGGAAACTAGTAGGCCTAGAATTAAGATTTTTGGTTTAAAATGTTCGTAATGAATGCCTCTACAAATCATGTTATGGTCAAAACCACGTCAGACTTACCGTTTTTGAGAAAAAATATGTGCATCGCACAATAACATACATATTTTCAGCTAAAAGTATGGCATAATTTGGTTTATTTTCATTTTCTCGGAAACTAGTAGGCCTAGAATTAAGATTTTTGGTTTAAAATGTTCGTAATGAATGCCTCTACAAATCTTGTTATGGTCAAAACCACGCCAGACTTACCGTTTTTGAGAAAAAATATGTGCAACGCACAATAACATACATATTTTTACATATTTTCAGCTAAAAGTATGGCATAATTTGGTTTATTTTCATTTTCTCGGAAACTAGTAGGCCTAGAATTAAGATTTTTGGTTTAAAATGTTCGTAATGAATGCCTCTACAAATCTTGTTATGGTCAAAACCACGCCAGACTTACCGTTTTTGAGAAAAAATATGTGCATCGCACAATAACATACATATTTTCAGCTAAAAGTATGGCATAATTTGGTTTATTTTCATTTTCTCGGAAACTAGTAGGCCTAGAATTAAGATTTTTGGTTTAAAATGTTCGTAATGAATGCCTCTACAAATCTTGTTATGGTCAAAACCACGCCAGACTTACCGTTTTTGAGAAAAAATATGTGCATCGCACAATAACATACATATTTTCAGCTAAAAGTATGGCATAATTTGGTTTATTTTCATTTTCTCGGAAACTAGTAGGCCTAGAATTAAGATTTTTGGTTTAAAATGTTCGTAATGAATGCCTCTACAAATCTTGTTATGGTCAAAACCACGCCAGACTTACCGTTTTTGAGAAAAAATATGTGCATCGCACAATAACATACATATTTTCAGCTAAAAGTATGGCATAATTTGGTTTATTTTCATTTTCTCGGAAACTAGTAGGCCTAGAATTAAGATTTTTGGTTTAAAATGTTCGTAATGAATGCCTCTACAAATCTTGTTATGGTCAAAACCACGCCAGACTTACCGTTTTTGAGAAAAAATATGTGCATCGCACAATAACATACATATTTTCAGCTAAAAGTATGGCATAATTTGGTTTATTTTCATTTTCTCGGAAACTAGTAGGCCTAGAATTAAGATTTTTGGTTTAAAATGTTCGTAATGAATGCCTCTACAAATCTTGTTATGGTCAAAACCACGCCAGACTTACCGTTTTTGAGAAAAAATATGTGCATCGCACAATAACATACATATTTTCAGCTAAAAGTATGGCATAATTTGGTTTATTTTCATTTTCTCGGAAACTAGTAGGCCTAGAATTAAGATTTTTGGTTTAAAATGTTCGTAATGAATGCCTCTACAAATCTTGTTATGGTCAAAACCACGCCAGACTTACCGTTTTTGAGAAAAAATATGTGCAACGCACAATAACATACATATTTTTACATATTTTCAGCTAAAAGTATGGCATAATTTGGTTTATTTTCATTTTCTCGGAAACTAGTAGGCCTAGAATTAAGATTTTTGGTTTAAAATGTTCGTAATGAATGCCTCTACAAATCTTGTTATGGTCAAAACCACGCCAGACTTACCGTTTTTGAGAAAAAATATGTGCATCGCACAATAACATACATATTTTCAGCTAAAAGTATGGCATAATTTGGTTTATTTTCATTTTCTCGGAAACTAGTAGGCCTAGAATTAAGATTTTTGGTTTAAAATGTTCGTAATGAATGCCTCTACAAATCTTGTTATGGTCAAAACCACGCCAGACTTACCGTTTTTGAGAAAAAATATGTGCATCGCACAATAACATACATATTTTCAGCTAAAAGTATGGCATAATTTGGTTTATTTTCATTTTCTCGGAAACTAGTAGGCCTAGAATTAAGATTTTTGGTTTAAAATGTTCGTAATGAATGCCTCTACAAATCTTGTTATGGTCAAAACCACGCCAGACTTACCGTTTTTGAGAAAAAATATGTGCAACGCACAATAACATACATATTTTTACATATTTTCAGCTAAAAGTATGGCATAATTTGGTTTATTTTCATTTTCTCGGAAACTAGTAGGCCTAGAATTAAGATTTTTGGTTTAAAATGTTCGTAATGAATGCCTCTACAAATCTTGTTATGGTCAAAACCACGCCAGACTTATCGTTTTTGAGAAAAAATATGTGCATCGCACAATAACATACATATTTTCAGCTAAAAGTATGGCATAATTTGGTTTATTTTCATTTTCTCGGAAACTAGTAGGCCTAGAATTAAGATTTTTGGTTTAAAATGTTCGTAATGAATGCCTCTACAAATCTTGTTATGGTCAAAACCACGTCAGACTTACCGTTTTTGAGAAAAAATATGTGCATCGCACAATAACATACATATTTTCAGCTAAAAGTATGGCATAATTTGGTTTATTTTCATTTTCTCGGAAACTAGTAGGCCTAGAATAAAGATTTTTGGTTTAAAATGTTCGTAATGAATGCCTCTACAAATCTTGTTATGGTCAAAACCACGCCAGACTTACCGTTTTTGAGAAAAAATATGTGCATCGCACAATAACATACATATTTTCAGCTAAAAGTATGGCATAATTTGGTTTATTTTCATTTTCTCGGAAACTAGTAGGCCTAGAATTAAGATTTTTGGTTTAAAATGTTCGTAATGAATGCCTCTACAAATCTTGTTATGGTCAAAACCACGCCAGACTTACCGTTTTTGAGAAAAAATATGTGCATCGCACAATAACATACATATTTTCAGCTAAAAGTATGGCATAATTTGGTTTATTTTCATTTTCTCGGAAACTAGTAGGCCTAGAATTAAGATTTTTGGTTTAAAATGTTCGTAATGAATGCCTCTACAAATCTTGTTATGGTCAAAACCACGTCAGACTTACCGTTTTTGAGAAAAAATATGTGCATCGCACAATAACATACATATTTTCAGCTAAAAGTATGGCATAATTTGGTTTATTTTCATTTTCTCGGAAACTAGTAGGCCTAGAATTAAGATTTTTGGTTTAAAATGTTCGTAATGAATGCCTCTACAAATCTTGTTATGGTCAAAACCACGCCAGACTTACCGTTTTTGAGAAAAAATATTTGCAACGCACAATAACATACATATTTTTACATATTTTCAGCTAAAAGTATGGCATAATTTGGTTTATTTTCATTTTCTCGGAAACTAGTAGGCCTAGAATTAAGATTTTTGGTTTAAAATGTTCGTAATGAATGCCTCTACAAATCATGTTATTGTCAAAACCACGTCAGACTTACCGTTTTTGAGAAAAAATATGTGCATCGCACAATAACATACATATTTTCAGCTAAAAGTATGGCATAATTTGGTTTATTTTCATTTTCTCGGAAACTAGTAGGCCTAGAATTAAGATTTTTGGTTTAAAATGTTCGTAATGAATGCCTCTACAAATCTTGTTATGGTCAAAACCACGCCAGACTTACCGTTTTTGAGAAAAAATATGTGCAACGCACAATAACATACATATTTTTACATATTTTCAGCTAAAAGTATGGCATAATTTGGTTTATTTTCATTTTCTCGGAAACTAGTAGGCTTAGAATTAAGATTTTTGGTTTAAAATGTTCGTAATGAATGCCTCTACAAATCTTGTTATGGTCAAAACCACGCCAGACTTACCGTTTTTGAGAAAAAATATGTGCAACGCACAATAACATACATATTTTTACATATTTTCAGCTAAAAGTATGGCATAATTTGGTTTATTTTCATTTTCTCGGAAACTAGTAGGCCTAGAATTAAGATTTTTGGTTTAAAATGTTCGTAATGAATGCCTCTACAAATCTTGTTATGGTCAAAACCACGCCAGACTTACCGTTTTTGAGAAAAAATATGTGCATCGCACAATAACATACATATTTTCAGCTAAAAGTATGGCATAATTTGGTTTATTTTCATTTTCTCGGAAACTAGTAGGCCTAGAATTAAGATTTTTGGTTTAAAATGTTCGTAATGAATGCCTCTACAAATCTTGTTATGGTCAAAACCACGCCAGACTTACCGTTTTTGAGAAAAAATATGTGCATCGCACAATAAAATACATATTTTCAGCTAAAAGTATGGCATAATTTGGTTTATTTTCATTTTCTCGGAAACTAGTAGGCCTAGAATTAAGATTTTTGGTTTAAAATGTTCGTAATGAATGCCTCTACAAATCTTGTTATGGTCAAAACCACGCCAGACTTACCGTTTTTGAGAAAAAATATGTGCATCGCACAATAACATACATATTTTCAGCTAAAAGTATGGCATAATTTGGTTTATTTTCATTTTCTCGGAAACTAGTAGGCCTAGAATTAAGATTTTTGGTTTAAAATGTTCGTAATGAATGCCTCTACAAATCTTGTTATGGTCAAAACCACGCCAGACTTACCGTTTTTGAGAAAAAATATGTGCAACGCACAATAACATACATATTTTTACATATTTTCAGCTAAAAGTATGGCATAATTTGGTTTATTTTCATTTTCTCGGAAACTAGTAGGCCTAGAATTAAGATTTTTGGTTTAAAATGTTCGTAATGAATGCCTCTACAAATCTTGTTATGGTCAAAACCACGCCAGACTTACCGTTTTTGAGAAAAAATATGTGCATCGCACAATAACATACATATTTTCAGCTAAAAGTATGGCATAATTTGGTTTATTTTCATTTTCTCGGAAACTAGTAGGCCTAGAATTAAGATTTTTGGTTTAAAATGTTCGTAATGAATGCCTCTACAAATCTTGTTATGGTCAAAACCACGCCAGACTTACCGTTTTTGAGAAAAAATATGTGCATCGCACAATAACATACATATTTTCAGCTAAAAGTATGGCATAATTTGGTTTATTTTCATTTTCTCGGAAACTAGTAGGCCTAGAATTAAGATTTTTGGTTTAAAATGTTCGTAATGAATGCCTCTACAAATCTTGTTATGGTCAAAACCACGCCAGACTTATCGTTTTTGAGAAAAAATATGTGCATCGCACAATAACATACATATTTTCAGCTAAAAGTATGGCATAATTTGGTTTATTTTCATTTTCTCGGAAGCTAGTAGGCCTAGAATTAAGATTTTTGGTTTAAAATGTTCGTAATGAATGCCTCTACAAATCTTGTTATGGTCAAAACCACGTCAGACTTACCGTTTTTGAGAAAAAATATGTGCATCGCACAATAACATACATATTTTCAGCTAAAAGTATGGCATAATTTGGTTTATTTTCATTTTCTCGGAAACTAGTAGGCCTAGAATAAAGATTTTTGGTTTAAAATGTTCGTAATGAATGCCTCTACAAATCTTGTTATGGTCAAAACCACGCCAGACTTACCGTTTTTGAGAAAAAATATGTGCATCGCACAATAACATACATATTTTCAGCTAAAAGTATGGCATAATTTGGTTTATTTTCATTTTCTCGGAAACTAGTAGGCCTAGAATTAAGATTTTTGGTTTAAAATGTTCGTAATGAATGCCTCTACAAATCTTGTTATGGTCAAAACCACGCCAGACTTACCGTTTTTGAGAAAAAATATGTGCAACGCACAATAACATACATATTTTTACATATTTTCAGCTAAAAGTATGGCATAATTTGGTTTATTTTCATTTTCTCGGAAACTAGTAGGCCTAGAATTAAGATTTTTGGTTTAAAATGTTCGTAATGAATGCCTCTACAAATCTTGTTATGGTCAAAACCACGCCAGACTTACCGTTTTTGAGAAAAAATATGTGCATCGCACAATAACATACATATTTTCAGCTAAAAGTATGGCATAATTTGGTTTATTTTCATTTTCTCGGAAACTAGTAGGCCTAGAATTAAGATTTTTGGTTTAAAATGTTCGTAATGAATGCCTCTACAAATCTTGTTATGGTCAAAACCACGTCAGACTTACCGTTTTTGAGAAAAAATATGTGCATCGCACAATAACATACATATTTTCAGCTAAAAGTATGGCATAATTTGGTTTATTTTCATTTTCTCGGAAACTAGTAGGCCTAGAATTAAGATTTTTGGTTTAAAATGTTCGTAATGAATGCCTCTACAAATCTTGTTATGGTCAAAACCACGCCAGACTTACCGTTTTTGAGAAAAAATATGTGCAACGCACAATAACATACATATTTTTACATATTTTCAGCTAAAAGTATGGCATAATTTGGTTTATTTTCATTTTCTCGGAAACTAGTAGGCCTAGAATTAAGATTTTTGGTTTAAAATGTTCGTAATGAATGCCTCTACAAATCTTGTTATGGTCAAAACCACGCCAGACTTACCGTTTTTGAGAAAAAATATGTGCATCGCACAATAACATACATATTTTTACATATTTTCAGCTAAAAGTATGGCATAAATTGGTTTATTTTCATTTTCTCGGAAACTAGTAGGCCTAGAATTAAGATTTTTGGTTTAAAATGTTCGTAATGAATGCCTCTACAAATCTTGTTATGGTCAAAACCACGCCAGACTTACCGTTTTTGAGAAAAAATATGTGCATCGCACAATAACATACATATTTTCAGCTAAAAGTATGGCATAATTTGGTTTATTTTCATTTTCTCGGAAACTAGTAGGCCTAGAATTAAGATTTTTGGTTTAAAATGTTCGTAATGAATGCCTCTACAAATCTTGTTATGGTCAAAACCACGCCAGACTTACCGTTTTTGAGAAAAAATATGTGCATCGCACAATAACATACATATTTTCAGCTAAAAGTATGGCATAATTTGGTTTATTTTCATTTTCTCGGAAACTAGTAGGCCTAGAATTAAGATTTTTGGTTTAAAATGTTCGTAATGAATGCCTCTACAAATCTTGTTATGGTCAAAACCACGCCAGACTTACCGTTTTTGAGAAAAAATATGTGCAACGCACAATAACATACATATTTTTACATATTTTCAGCTAAAAGTATGGCATAATTTGGTTTATTTTCATTTTCTCGGAAACTAGTAGGCCTAGAATTAAGATTTTTGGTTTAAAATGTTCGTAATGAATGCCTCTACAAATCTTGTTATGGTCAAAACCACGCCAGACTTATCGTTTTTGAGAAAAAATATGTGCATCGCACAATAACATACATATTTTCAGCTAAAAGTATGGCATAATTTGGTTTATTTTCATTTTCTCGGAAACTAGTAGGCCTAGAATTAAGATTTTTGGTTTAAAATGTTCGTAATGAATGCCTCTACAAATCTTGTTATGGTCAAAACCACGTCAGACTTACCGTTTTTGAGAAAAAATATGTGCATCGCACAATAACATACATATTTTCAGCTAAAAGTATGGCATAATTTGGTTTATTTTCATTTTCTCGGAAACTAGTAGGCCTAGAATAAAGATTTTTGGTTTAAAATGTTCGTAATGAATGCCTCTACAAATCTTGTTATGGTCAAAACCACGCCAGACTTACCGTTTTTGAGAAAAAATATGTGCATCGCACATTAACATACATATTTTCAGCTAAAAGTATGGCATAATTTGGTTTATTTTCATTTTCTCGGAAACTAGTAGGCCTAGAATTAAGATTTTTGGTTTAAAATGTTCGTAATGAATGCCTCTACAAATCTTGTTATGGTCAAAACCACGCCAGACTTACCGTTTTTGAGAAAAAATATGTGCAACGCACAATAACATACATATTTTTACATATTTTCAGCTAAAAGTATGGCATAATTTGGTTTATTTTCATTTTCTCGGAAACTAGTAGGCCTAGAATTAAGATTTTTGGTTTAAAATGTTCGTAATGAATGCCTCTACAAATCTTGTTATGGTCAAAACCACGCCAGACTTACCGTTTTTGAGAAAAAATATGTGCATCGCACAATAACATACATATTTTCAGCTAAAAGTATGGCATAATTTGGTTTATTTTCATTTTCTCGGAAACTAGTAGGCCTAGAATTAAGATTTTTGGTTTAAAATGTTCGTAATGAATGCCTCTACAAATCTTGTTATGGTCAAAACCACGCCAGATTTACCGTTTTTGAGAAAAAATATGTGCATCGCACAATAACATACATATTTTCAGCTAAAAGTATGGCATAATTTGGTTTATTTTCATTTTCTCGGAAACTAGTAGGCCTAGAATTAAGATTTTTGGTTTAAAATGTTCGTAATGAATGCCTCTACAAATCTTGTTATGGTCAAAACCACGCCAGACTTACCGTTTTTGAGAAAAAATATGTGCAACGCACAATAACATACATATTTTTACATATTTTCAGCTAAAAGTATGGCATAATTTGGTTTATTTTCATTTTCTCGGAAACTAGTAGGCCTAGAATTAAGATTTTTGGTTTAAAATGTTCGTAATGAATGCCTCTACAAATCTTGTTATGGTCAAAACCACGCCAGACTTACCGTTTTTGAGAAAAAATATGTGCATCGCACAATAACATACATATTTTCAGCTAAAAGTATGGCATAATTTGGTTTATTTTCATTTTCTCGGAAACTAGTAGGCCTAGAATTAAGATTTTTGGTTTAAAATGTTCGTAATGAATGCCTCTACAAATCTTGTTATGGTCAAAACCACGCCAGACTTACCGTTTTTGAGAAAAAATATGTGCATCGCACAATAACATACATATTTTCAGCTAAAAGTATGGCATAATTTGGTTTATTTTCATTTTCTCGGAAACTAGTAGGCCTAGAATTAAGATTTTTGGTTTAAAATGTTCGTAATGAATGCCTCTACAAATCTTGTTATGGTCAAAACCACGTCAGACTTACCGTTTTTGAGAAAAAATATGTGCATCGCACAATAACATACATATTTTCAGCTAAAAGTATGGCATAATTTGGTTTATTTTCATTTTCTCGGAAACTAGTAGGCCTAGAATTAAGATTTTTGGTTTAAAATGTTCGTAATGAATGCCTCTACAAATCTTGTTATGGTCAAAACCACGCCAGACTTACCGTTTTTGAGAAAAAATATGTGCATCGCACAATAACATACATATTTTCAGCTAAAAGTATGGCATAATTTGGTTTATTTTCATTTTCTCGGAAACTAGTAGGCCTAGAATTAAGATTTTTGGTTTAAAATGTTCGTAATGAATGCCAAATCTTGTTACGGTCAAAACCACGCCAGACTTACCGTTTTTGAGAAAAAATATGTGCATCGCACAATAACATACATATTTTTACATATTTTCAGCTAAAAGTATGGCATAATTTGGTTTATTTTCATTTTCTCGGAAACTAGTAGGCCTAGAATTAAGATTTTTGGTTTAAAATGTTCGTAATGAATGCCTCTACAAATCTTGTTATGGTCAAAACCACGCCAGACTTACCGTTTTTGAGAAAAAATATGTGCATCGCACAATAACATACATATTTTCAGCTAAAAGTATGGCATAATTTGGTTTATTTTCATTTTCTCGGAAACTAGTAGGCCTAGAATTAAGATTTTTGGTTTAAAATGTTCGTAATGAATGCCTCTACAAATCTTGTTATGGTCAAAACCACGCCAGACTTACCGTTTTTGAGAAAAAATATGTGCAACGCACAATAACATACATATTTTTACATATTTTCAGCTAAAAGTATGGCATAATTTGGTTTATTTTCATTTTCTCGGAAACTAGTAGGCCTAGAATTAAGATTTTTGGTTTAAAATGTTCGTAATGAATGCCTCTACAAATCTTGTTATGGTCAAAACCACGCCAGACTTACCGTTTTTGAGAAAAAATATGTGCATCGCACAATAACATACATATTTTCAGCTAAAAGTATGGCATAATTTGGTTTATTTTCATTTTCTCGGAAACTAGTAGGCCTAGAATTAAGATTTTTGGTTTAAAATGTTCGTAATGAATGCCTCTACAAATCTTGTTATGGTCAAAACCACGCCAGACTTACCGTTTTTGAGAAAAAATATGTGCAACGCACAATAACATACATATTTTTACATATTTTCAGCTAAAAGTATGGCATAATTTGGTTTATTTTCATTTTCTCGGAAACTAGTAGGCCTAGAATTAAGATTTTTGGTTTAAAATGTTCGTAATGAATGCCTCTACAAATCTTGTTATGGTCAAAACCACGCCAGACTTACCGTTTTTGAGAAAAAATATGTGCATCGCACAATAACATACATATTTTTACATATTTTCAGCTAAAAGTATGGCATAAATTGGTTTATTTTCATTTTCTCGGAAACTAGTAGGCCTAGAATTAAGATTTTTGGTTTAAAATATTCGTAATGAATGCCTCTACAAATCTTGTTATGGTCAAAACCACGCCAGACTTACCGTTTTTGAGAAAAAATATGTGCATCGCACAATAACATACATATTTTCAGCTAAAAGTATGGCATAATTTGGTTTATTTTCATTTTCTCGGAAACTAGTAGGCCTAGAATTAAGATTTTTGGTTTAAAATGTTTGTAATGAATGCCTCTACAAATCTTGTTATGGTCAAAACCACGCCAGACTTACCGTTTTTGAGAAAAAATATGTGCATCGCACAATAACATACATATTTTCAGCTAAAAGTATGGCATAATTTGGTTTATTTTCATTTTCTCGGAAACTAGTAGGCCTAGAATTAAGATTTTTGGTTTAAAATGTTCGTAATGAATGCCTCTACAAATCTTGTTATGGTCAAAACCACGCCAGACTTACCGTTTTTGAGAAAAAATATGTGCAACGCACAATAACATACATATTTTTACATATTTTCAGCTAAAAGTATGGCATAATTTGGTTTATTTTCATTTTCTCGGAAACTAGTAGGCCTAGAATTAAGATTTTTGGTTTAAAATGTTCGTAATGAATGCCTCTACAAATCTTGTTATGGTCAAAACCACGCCAGACTTATCGTTTTTGAGAAAAAATATGTGCATCGCACAATAACATACATATTTTCAGCTAAAAGTATGGCATAATTTGGTTTATTTTCATTTTCTCGGAAACTAGTAGGCCTAGAATTAAGATTTTTGGTTTAAAATGTTCGTAATGAATGCCTCTACAAATCTTGTTATGGTCAAAACCACGTCAGACTTACCGTTTTTGAGAAAAAATATGTGCATCGCACAATAACATACATATTTTCAGCTAAAAGTATGGCATAATTTGGTTTATTTTCATTTTCTCGGAAACTAGTAGGCCTAGAATTAAGATTTTTGGTTTAAAATGTTCGTAATGAATGCCTCTACAAATCTTGTTATGGTCAAAACCACGCCAGACTTACCGTTTTTGAGAAAAAATATGTGCAACGCACAATAACATACATATTTTTACATATTTTCAGCTAAAAGTATGGCATAATTTGGTTTATTTTCATTTTCTCGGAAACTAGTAGGCCTAGAATTAAGATTTTTGGTTTAAAATGTTCGTAATGAATGCCTCTACAAATCTTGTTATGGTCAAAACCACGCCAGACTTACCGTTTTTGAGAAAAAATATGTGCATCGCACAATAACATACATATTTTTACATATTTTCAGCTAAAAGTATGGCATAAATTGGTTTATTTTCATTTTCTCGGAAACTAGTAGGCCTAGAATTAAGATTTTTGGTTTAAAATATTCGTAATGAATGCCTCTACAAATCTTGTTATGGTCAAAACCACGCCAGACTTACCGTTTTTGAGAAAAAATATGTGCATCGCACAATAACATACATATTTTCAGCTAAAAGTATGGCATAATTTGGTTTATTTTCATTTTCTCGGAAACTAGTAGGCCTAGAATTAAGATTTTTGGTTTAAAATGTTTGTAATGAATGCCTCTACAAATCTTGTTATGGTCAAAACCACGCCAGACTTACCGTTTTTGAGAAAAAATATGTGCATCGCACAATAACATACATATTTTCAGCTAAAAGTATGGCATAATTTGGTTTATTTTCATTTTCTCGGAAACTAGTAGGCCTAGAATTAAGATTTTTGGTTTAAAATGTTCGTAATGAATGCCTCTACAAATCTTGTTATGGTCAAAACCACGCCAGACTTACCGTTTTTGAGAAAAAATATGTGCAACGCACAATAACATACATATTTTTACATATTTTCAGCTAAAAGTATGGCATAATTTGGTTTATTTTCATTTTCTCGGAAACTAGTAGGCCTAGAATTAAGATTTTTGGTTTAAAATGTTCGTAATGAATGCCTCTACAAATCTTGTTATGGTCAAAACCACGCCAGACTTATCGTTTTTGAGAAAAAATATGTGCATCGCACAATAACATACATATTTTCAGCTAAAAGTATGGCATAATTTGGTTTATTTTCATTTTCTCGGAAACTAGTAGGCCTAGAATTAAGATTTTTGGTTTAAAATGTTCGTAATGAATGCCTCTACAAATCTTGTTATGGTCAAAACCACGTCAGACTTACCGTTTTTGAGAAAAAATATGTGCATCGCACAATAACATACATATTTTCAGCTAAAAGTATGGCATAATTTGGTTTATTTTCATTTTCTCGGAAACTAGTAGGCCTAGAATAAAGATTTTTGGTTTAAAATGTTCGTAATGAATGCCTCTACAAATCTTGTTATGGTCAAAACCACGCCAGACTTACCGTTTTTGAGAAAAAATATGTGCATCGCACAATAACATACATATTTTCAGCTAAAAGTATGGCATAATTTGGTTTATTTTCATTTTCTCGGAAACTAGTAGGCCTAGAATTAAGATTTTTGGTTTAAAATGTTCGTAATGAATGCCTCTACAAATCTTGTTATGGTCAAAACCACGCCAGACTTACCGTTTTTGAGAAAAAATATGTGCAACGCACAATAACATACATATTTTTACATATTTTCAGCTAAAAGTATGGCATAATTTGGTTTATTTTCATTTTCTCGGAAACTAGTAGGCCTAGAATTAAGATTTTTGGTTTAAAATGTTCGTAATGAATGCCTCTACAAATCTTGTTATGGTCAAAACCACGCCAGACTTACCGTTTTTGAGAAAAAATATGTGCATCGCACAATAACATACATATTTTCAGCTAAAAGTATGGCATAATTTGGTTTATTTTCATTTTCTCGGAAACTAGTAGGCCTAGAATTAAGATTTTTGGTTTAAAATGTTCGTAATGAATGCCTCTACAAATCTTGTTATGGTCAAAACCACGTCAGACTTACCGTTTTTGAGAAAAAATATGTGCATCGCACAATAACATACATATTTTCAGCTAAAAGTATGGCATAATTTGGTTTATTTTCATTTTCTCGGAAACTAGTAGGCCTAGAATTAAGATTTTTGGTTTAAAATGTTCGTAATGAATGCCTCTACAAATCTTGTTATGGTCAAAACCACGCCAGACTTACCGTTTTTGAGAAAAAATATGTGCAACGCACAATAACATACATATTTTTACATATTTTCAGCTAAAAGTATGGCATAATTTGGTTTATTTTCATTTTCTCGGAAACTAGTAGGCCTAGAATTAAGATTTTTGGTTTAAAATGTTCGTAATGAATGCCTCTACAAATCTTGTTATGGTCAAAACCACGCCAGACTTACCGTTTTTGAGAAAAAATATGTGCATCGCACAATAACATACATATTTTTACATATTTTCAGCTAAAAGTATGGCATAATTTGGTTTATTTTCATTTTCTCGGAAACTAGTAGGCCTAGAATTAAGATTTTTGGTTTAAAATGTTCGTAATGAATGCCTCTACAAATCTTGTTATGGTCAAAACCACGCCAGACTTACCGTTTTTGAGAAAAAATATGTGCATCGCACAATAACATACATATTTTCAGCTGAAAGTATGGCATAATTTGGTTTATTTTCATTTTCTCGGAAACTAGTAGGCCTAGAATTAAGATTTTTGGTTTAAAATGTTCGTAATGAATGCCTCTACAAATCTTGTTATGGTCAAAACCACGCCAGACTTACCGTTTTTGAGAAAAAATATGTGCATCGCACAATAACATACATATTTTCAGCTAAAAGTATGGCATAATTTGGTTTATTTTCATTTTCTCGGAAACTAGTAGGCCTAGAATTAAGATTTTTGGTTTAAAATGTTCGTAGTGAATGCCTCTACAAATCTTGTTATGGTCAAAACCACGTCAGACTTACCGTTTTTGAGAAAAAATATGTGCATCGCACAATAACATACATATTTTCAGCTAAAAGTATGGCATAATTTGGTTTATTTTCATTTTCTCGGAAACTAGTAGGCCTAGAATTAAGATTTTTGGTTTAAAATGTTCGTAATGAATGCCTCTACAAATCTTGTTATGGTCAAAACCACGCCAGACTTACCGTTTTTGAGAAAAAATATGTGCATCGCACAATAACATACATATTTTCAGCTAAAAGTATGGCATAATTTGGTTTATTTTCATTTTCTCGGAAACTAGTAGGCCTAGAATTAAGATTTTTGGTTTAAAATGTTCGTAATGAATGCCTCTACAAATCTTGTTACGGTCAAAACCACGCCAGACTTACCGTTTTTGAGAAAAAATATGTGCATCGCACAATAACATACATATTTTTACATATTTTCAGCTAAAAGTATGGCATAATTTGGTTTATTTTCATTTTCTCGGAAACTAGTAGGCCTAGAATTAAGATTTTTGGTTTAAAATGTTCGTAATGAATGCCTCTACAAATCTTGTTATGGTCAAAACCACGCCAGACTTACCGTTTTTGAGAAAAAATATGTGCATCGCACAATAACATACATATTTTCAGCTAAAAGTATGGCATAATTTGGTTTATTTTCATTTTCTCGGAAACTAGTAGGCCTAGAATTAAGATTTTTGGTTTAAAATGTTCGTAATGAATGCCTCTACAAATCTTGTTATGGTCAAAACCACGCCAGACTTACCGTTTTTGAGAAAAAATATGTGCAACGCACAATAACATACATATTTTTACATATTTTCAGCTAAAAGTATGGCATAATTTGGTTTATTTTCATTTTCTCGGAAACTAGTAGGCCTAGAATTAAGATTTTTGGTTTAAAATGTTCGTAATGAATGCCTCTACAAATCTTGTTATGGTCAAAACCACGCCAGACTTACCGTTTTTGAGAAAAAATATGTGCATCGCACAATAACATACATATTTTCAGCTAAAAGTATGGCATAATTTGGTTTATTTTCATTTTCTCGGAAACTAGTAGGCCTAGAATTAAGATTTTTGGTTTAAAATGTTCGTAATGAATGCCTCTACAAATCTTGTTATGGTCAAAACCACGCCAGACTTACCGTTTTTGAGAAAAAATATGTGCATCGCACAATAACATACATATTTTCAGCTAAAAGTATGGCATAATTTGGTTTATTTTCATTTTCTCGGAAACTAGTAGGCCTAGAATTAAGATTTTTGGTTTAAAATGTTCGTAATGAATGCCTCTACAAATCTTGTTATGGTCAAAACCACGTCAGACTTACCGTTTTTGAGAAAAAATATGTGCATCGCACAATAACATACATATTTTCAGCTAAAAGTATGGCATAATTTGGTTTATTTTCATTTTCTCGGAAACTAGTAGGCCTAGAATTAAGATTTTTGGTTTAAAATGTTCGTAATGAATGCCTCTACAAATCTTGTTATGGTCAAAACCACGCCAGACTTACCGTTTTTGAGAAAAAATATGTGCAACGCACAATAACATACATATTTTTACATATTTTCAGCTAAAAGTATGGCATAATTTGGTTTATTTTCATTTTCTCGGAAACTAGTAGGCCTAGAATTAAGATTTTTGGTTTAAAATGTTCGTAATGAATGCCTCTACAAATCTTGTTATGGTCAAAACCACGCCAGACTTACCGTTTTTGAGAAAAAATATGTGCATCGCACAATAACATACATATTTTTACATATTTTCAGCTAAAAGTATGGCATAATTTGGTTTATTTTCATTTTCTCGGAAACTAGTAGGCCTAGAATTAAGATTTTTGGTTTAAAATGTTCGTAATGAATGCCTCTACAAATCTTGTTATGGTCAAAACCACGCCAGACTTACCGTTTTTGAGAAAAAATATGTGCATCGCACAATAACATACATATTTTCAGCTAAAAGTATGGCATAATTTGGTTTATTTTCATTTTCTCGGAAACTAGTAGGCCTAGAATTAAGATTTTTGGTTTAAAATGTTCGTAATGAATGCCTCTACAAATCTTGTTATGGTCAAAACCACGCCAGACTTACCGTTTTTGAGAAAAAATATGTGCATCGCACAATAACATACATATTTTCAGCTAAAAGTATGGCATAATTTGGTTTATTTTCATTTTCTCGGAAACTAGTAGGCCTAGAATTAAGATTTTTGGTTTAAAATGTTCGTAATGAATGCCTCTACAAATCTTGTTATGGTCAAAACCACGCCAGACTTACCGTTTTTGAGAAAAAATATGTGCATCGCACAATAACATACATATTTTCAGCTAAAAGTATGGCATAATTTGGTTTATTTTCATTTTCTCGGAAACTAGTAGGCCTAGAATTAAGATTTTTGGTTTAAAATGTTCGTAATGAATGCCTCTACAAATCCTGTTATGGTCAAAACCACGCCAGACTTACCGTTTTTGAGAAAAAATATGTGCATCGCACAATAACATACATATTTTCAGCTAAAAGTATGGCATAATTTGGTTTATTTTCATTTTCTCGGAAACTAGTAGGCCTAGAATTAAGATTTTTGGTTTAAAATGTTCGTAATGAATGCCTCTACAAATCTTGTTATGGTCAAAACCACGCCAGACTTACCGTTTTTGAGAAAAAATATGTGCATCGCACAATAACATACATATTTTCAGCTAAAAGTATGGCATAATTTGGTTTATTTTCATTTTCTCGGAAACTAGTAGGCCTAGAATTAAGATTTTTGGTTTAAAATGTTCGTAATGAATGCCTCTACAAATCTTGTTATGGTCAAAACCACGCCAGACTTACCGTTTTTGAGAAAAAATATGTGCATCGCACAATAACATACATATTTTCAGCTAAAAGTATGGCATAATTTGGTTTATTTTCATTTTCTCGGAAACTAGTAGGCCTAGAATTAAGATTTTTGGTTTAAAATGTTCGTAATGAATGCCTCTACAAATCTTGTTATGGTCAAAACCACGCCAGACTTACCGTTTTTGAGAAAAAATATGTGCATCGCACAATAACATACATATTTTCAGCTAAAAGTATGGCATAATTTGGTTTATTTTCATTTTCTTGGAAACTAGTAGGCCTAGAATTAAGATTTTTGGTTTAAAATGTTCGTAATGAATGCCTCTACAAATCTTGTTATGGTCAAAACCACGTCAGACTTACCGTTTTTGAGAAAAAATATGTGCATCGCACAATAACATACATATTTTCAGCTAAAAGTATGGCATAATTTGGTTTATTTTCATTTTCTCGGAAACTAGTAGGCCTAGAATTAAGATTTTTGGTTTAAAATGTTCGTAATGAATGCCTCTACAAATCTTGTTATGGTCAAAACCACGCCAGACTTACCGTTTTTGAGAAAAAATATGTGCAACGCACAATAACATACATATTCTTACATATTTTCAGCTAAATGTATGGCATAATTTGGTTTATTTTCATTTTCTCGGAAACTAGTAGGCCTGGAATTAAGATTTTTGGTTTAAAATGTTCGTAATGAATGCCTCTACAAATCTTGTTATGGTCAAAACCACGCCAGACTTACCGTTTTTGAGAAAAAATATGTGCATCGCACAATAACATACATATTTTCAGCTAAAAGTATGGCATAATTTGGTTTATTTTCATTTTCTCGGAAACTAGTAGGCCTAGAATTAAGATTTTTGGTTTAAAATGTTCGTAATGAATGCCTCTACAAATCTTGTTATGGTCAAAACCACGCCAGACTTACCGTTTTTGAGAAAAAATATGTGCATCGCACAATAACATACATATTTTTACATATTTTCAGCTAAAAGTATGGCATAATTTGGTTTATTTTCATTTTCTCGGAAACTAGTAGGCCTAGAATTAAGATTTTTGGTTTAAAATGTTCGTAATGAATGCCTCTACAAATCTTGTTCTGGTCAAAACCACGCCAGACTTACCGTTTTTGAGAAAAAATATGTGCATCGCACAATAACATACATATTTTCAGCTAAAAGTATGGCATAATTTGGTTTATTTTCATTTTCTCGGAAACTAGTAGGCCTAGAATTAAGATTTTTGGTTTAAAATGTTCGTAATGAATGCCTCTACAAATCTTGTTATGGTCAAAACCACGCCAGACTTACCGTTTTTGAGAAAAAATATGTGCAACGCACAATAACATACATATTTTTACATATTTTCAGCTAAAAGTATGGCATAATTTGGTTTATTTTCATTTTCTCGGAAACTAGTAGGCCTAGAATTAAGATTTTTGGTTTAAAATGTTCGTAATGAATGCCTCTACAAATCTTGTTATGGTCAAAACCACTCCAGACTTACCGTTTTTGAGAAAAAATATGTGCATCGCACAATAACATACATATTTTCAGCTAAAAGTATGGCATAATTTGGTTTATTTTCATTTTCTCGGAAACTAGTAGGCCTAGAATTAAGATTTTTGGTTTAAAATGTTCGTAATGAATGCCTCTACAAATCTTGTTATGGTCAAAACCACGCCAGACTTACCGTTTTTGAGAAAAAATATGTGCAACGCACAATAACATACATATTTTTACATATTTTCAGCTAAAAGTATGGCATAATTTGGTTTATTTTCATTTTCTCGGAAACTAGTAGGCCTAGAATTAAGATTTTTGGTTTAAAATGTTCGTAATGAATGCCTCTACAAATCTTGTTATGGTCAAAACCACGCCAGACTTACCGTTTTTGAGAAAAAATATGTGCATCGCACAATAACATACATATTTTCAGCTAAAAGTATGGCATAATTTGGTTTATTTTCATTTTCTCGGAAACTAGTAGGCCTAGAATTAAGATTTTTGGTTTAAAATGTTCGTAATGAATGCCTCTACAAATCTTGTTATGGTCAAAACCACGCCAGACTTACCGTTTTTGAGAAAAAATATGTGCATCGCACAATAACATACATATTTTCAGCTAAAAGTATGGCATAATTTGGTTTATTTTCATTTTCTCGGAAACTAGTAGGCCTAGAATTAAGATTTTTGGTTTAAAATGTTCGTAATGAATGCCTCTACAAATCTTGTTATGGTCAAAACCACGCCAGACTTACCGTTTTTGAGAAAAAATATGTGCAACGCACAATAACATACATATTTTTACATATTTTCAGCTAAAAGTATGGCATAATTTGGTTTATTTTCATTTTCTCGGAAACTAGTAGGCCTAGAATTAAGATTTTTGGTTTAAAATGTTCGTAATGAATGCCTCTACAAATCTTGTTATGGTCAAAACCACGCCAGACTTACCGTTTTTGAGAAAAAATATGTGCATCGCACAATAACATACATATTTTCAGCTAAAAGTATGGCATAATTTGGTTTATTTTCATTTTCTCGGAAACTAGTAGGCCTAGAATTAAGATTTTTGGTTTAAAATGTTCGTAATGAATGCCTCTACAAATCTTGTTATGGTCAAAACCACGCCAGACTTACCGTTTTGGAGAAAAAATATGTGCATCGCACAATAACATACATATTTTCAGCTAAAAGTATGGCATAATTTGGTTTATTTTCATTTTCTCGGAAACTAGTAGGCCTAGAATTAAGATTTTTGGTTTAAAATGTTCGTAATGAATGCCTCTACAAATCTTGTTACGGTCAAAACCACGCCAGACTTACCGTTTTTGAGAAAAAATATGTGCAACGCACAATAACATACATATTTTTACATATTTTCAGCTAAAAGTATGGCATAATTTGGTTTATTTTCATTTTCTCGGAAACTAGTAGGCCTAGAATTAAGATTTTTGGTTTAAAATGTTCGTAATGAATGCCTCTACAAATCTTGTTATGGTCAAAACCACGCCAGACTTACCGTTTTTGAGAAAAAATATGTGCAACGCACAATAACATACATATTTTCAGCTAAAAGTATGGCATAATTTGGTTTATTTTCATTTTCTCGGAAACTAGTAGGCCTAGAATTAAGATTTTTGGTTTAAAATGTTCGTAATGAATGCCTCTACAAATCTTGTTATGGTCAAAACCACGCCAGACTTACCGTTTTTGAGAAAAAATATGTGCATCGCACAATAACATACATATTTTCAGCTAAAAGTATGGCATAATTTGGTTTATTTTCATTTTCTCGGAAACTAGTAGGCCTAGAATTAAGATTTTTGGTTTAAAATGTTCGTAATGAATGCCTCTACAAATCTTGTTATGGTCAAAACCACGCCAGACTTACCGTTTTTGAGAAAAAATATGTGCAACGCACAATAACATACATATTTTTACATATTTTCAGCTAAAAGTATGGCATAATTTGGTTTATTTTCATTTTCTCGGAAACTAGTAGGCCTAGAATTAAGATTTTTGGTTTAAAATGTTCGTAATGAATGCCTCTACAAATCTTGTTATGGTCAAAACCACGCCAGACTTACCGTTTTTGAGAAAAAATATGTGCATCGCACAATAACATACATATTTTCAGCTAAAAGTATGGCATAATTTGGTTTATTTTCATTTTCTCGGAAACTAGTAGGCCTAGAATTAAGATTTTTGGTTTAAAATGTTCGTAATGAATGCCTCTACAAATCTTGTTATGGTCAAAACCACGCCAGACTTACCGTTTTTGAGAAAAAATATGTGCAACGCACAATAACATACATATTTTCAGCTAAAAGTATGGCATAATTTGGTTTATTTTCATTTTCTCGGAAACTAGTAGGCCTAGAATTAAGATTTTTGGTTTAAAATGTTCGTAATGAATGCCTCTACAAATCTTGTTATGGTCAAAACCACGCCAGACTTACCGTTTTTGAGAAAAAATATGTGCATCGCACAATAACATACATATTTTCAGCTAAAAGTATGGCATAATTTGGTTTATTTTCATTTTCTCGGAAACTAGTAGGCCTAGAATTAAGATTTTTGGTTTAAAATGTTCGTAATGAATGCCTCTACAAATCTTGTTATGGTCAAAACCACGCCAGACTTACCGTTTTTGAGAAAAAATATGTGCAACGCACAATAACATACATATTTTTACATATTTTCAGCTAAAAGTATGGCATAATTTGGTTTATTTTCATTTTCTCGGAAACTAGTAGGCCTAGAATTAAGATTTTTGGTTTAAAATGTTCGTAATGAATGCCTCTACAAATCTTGTTATGGTCAAAACCACGCCAGACTTACCGTTTTTGAGAAAAAATATGTGCATCGCACAATAACATACATATTTTCAGCTAAAAGTATGGCATAATTTGGTTTATTTTCATTTTCTCGGAAACTAGTAGGCCTAGAATTAAGATTTTTGGTTTAAAATGTTCGTAATGAATGCCTCTACAAATCTTGTTATGGTCAAAACCACGCCAGACTTACCGTTTTTGAGAAAAAATATGTGCATCGCACAATAACATACATATTTTCAGCTAAAAGTATGGCATAATTTGGTTTATTTTCATTTTCTCGGAAACTAGTAGGCCTAGAATTAAGATTTTTGGTTTAAAATGTTCGTAATGAATGCCTCTACAAATCTTGTCATGGTCAAAACCACGCCAGACTTACCGTTTTTGAGAAAAAATATGTGCAACGCACAATAACATACATATTTTTACATATTTTCAGCTAAAAGTATGGCATAATTTGGTTTATTTTCATTTTCTCGGAAACTAGTAGGCCTAGAATTAAGATTTTTGGTTTAAAATGTTCGTAATGAATGCCTCTACAAATCTTGTTATGGTCAAAACCACGCCAGACTTACCGTTTTTGAGAAAAAATATGTGCAACGCACAATAACATACATATTTTTACATATTTTCAGCTAAAAGTATGGCATAATTTGGTTTATTTTCATTTTCTCGGAAACTAGTAGGCCTAGAATTAAGATTTTTGGTTTAAAATGTTCGTAATGAATGCCTCTACAAATCTTGTTATGGTCAAAACCACGCCAGACTTACCGTTTTTGAGAAAAAATATGTGCAACGCACAATAACATACATATTTTTACATATTTTCAGCTAAAAGTATGGCATAATTTGGTTTATTTTCATTTTCTCGGAAACTAGTAGGCCTAGAATTAAGATTTTTGGTTTAAAATGTTCGTAATGAATGCCTCTACAAATCTTGTTATGGTCAAAACCACGCCAGACTTACCGTTTTTGAGAAAAAATATGTGCATCGCACAATAACATACATATTTTCAGCTAAAAGTATGGCATAATTTGGTTTATTTTCATTTTCTCGGAAACTAGTAGGCCTAGAATTAAGATTTTTGGTTTAAAATGTTCGTAATGAATGCCTCTACAAATCTTGTTATGGTCAAAACCACGCCAGACTTACCGTTTTTGAGAAAAAATATGTGCAACGCACAATAACATACATATTTTTACATATTTTCAGCTAAAAGTATGGCATAATTTGGTTTATTTTCATTTTCTCGGAAACTAGTAGGCCTAGAATTAAGATTTTTGGTTTAAAATGTTCGTAATGAATGCCTCTACAAATCTTGTTACGGTCAAAACCACGCCAGACTTACCGTTTTTGAGAAAAAATATGTGCATCGCACAATAACATACATATTTTCAGCTAAAAGTATGGCATAATTTGGTTTATTTTCATTTTCTCGGAAACTAGTAGGCCTAGAATTAAGATTTTTGGTTTAAAATATTCGTAATGAATGCCTCTACAAATCTTGTTATGGTCAAAACCACGCCAGACTTACCGTTTTTGAGAAAAAGTATGTGCAACGCACAATAACATACATATTTTTACATATTTTCAGCTAAAAGTATGGCATAATTTGGTTTATTTTCATTTTCTCGGAAACTAGTAGGCCTAGAATTAAGATTTTTGGTTTAAAATGTTCGTAATGAATGCCTCTACAAATCTTGTTATGGTCAAAACCACGCCAGACTTACCGTTTTTGAGAAAAAATATGTGCAACGCACAATAACATACATATTTTTACATATTTTCAGCTAAAAGTATGGCATAATTTGGTTTATTTTCATTTTCTCGGAAACTAGTAGGCCTAGAATTAAGATTTTTGGTTTAAAATGTTCGTAATGAATGCCTCTACAAATCTTGTTATGGTCAAAACCACGCCAGACTTACCGTTTTTGAGAAAAAATATGTGCATCGCACAATAACATACATATTTTCAGCTAAAAGTATGGCATAATTTGGTTTATTTTCATTTTCTCGGAAACTAGTAGGCCTAGAATTAAGATTTTTGGTTTAAAATGTTCGTAATGAATGCCTCTACAAATCTTGTTATGGTCAAAACCACGCCAGACTTACCGTTTTTGAGAAAAAATATGTGCAACGCACAATAACATACATATTTTTACATATTTTCAGCTAAAAGTATGGCATAATTTGGTTTATTTTCATTTTCTCGGAAACTAGTAGGCCTAGAATTAAGATTTTTGGTTTAAAATGTTCGTAATGAATGCCTCTACAAATCTTGTTACGGTCAAAACCACGCCAGACTTACCGTTTTTGAGAAAAAATATGTGCATCGCACAATAACATACATATTTTCAGCTAAAAGTATGGCATAATTTGGTTTATTTTCATTTTCTCGGAAACTAGTAGGCCTAGAATTAAGATTTTTGGTTTAAAATGTTCGTAATGAATGCCTCTACAAATCTTGTTATGGTCAAAAACACGTCAGACTTACCGTTTTTGAGAAAAAATATGTGCAACGCACAATAACATACATATTTTTACATATTTTCAGCTAAAAGTATGGCATAATTTGGTTTATTTTCATTTTCTCGGAAACTAGTAGGCCTAGAATTAAGATTTTTGGTTTAAAATGTTCGTAATGAATGCCTCTACAAATCTTGTTATGGTCAAAACCACGCCAGACTTACCGTTTTTGAGAAAAAATATGTGCAACGCACAATAACATACATATTTTTACATATTTTCAGCTAAAAGTATGGCATAATTTGGTTTATTTTCATTTTCTCGGAAACTAGTAGGCCTAGAATTAAGATTTTTGGTTTAAAATGTTCGTAATGAATGCCTCTACAAATCTTGTTATGGTCAAAACCACGCCAGACTTACCGTTTTTGAGAAAAAATATGTGCAACGCACAATAACATACATATTTTTACATATTTTCAGCTAAAAGTATGGCATAATTTGGTTTATTTTCATTTTCTCGGAAACTAGTAGGCCTAGAATTAAGATTTTTGGTTTAAAATGTTCGTAATGAATGCCTCTACAAATCTTGTTATGGTCAAAACCACGCCAGACTTACCGTTTTTGAGAAAAAATATGTGCATCGCACAATAACATACATATTTTCAGCTAAAAGTATGGCATAATTTGGTTTATTTTCATTTTCTCGGAAACTAGTAGGCCTAGAATTAAGATTTTTGGTTTAAAATGTTCGTAATGAATGCCTCTACAAATCTTGTTATGGTCAAAACCACGTCAGACTTACCGTTTTTGAGAAAAAATATGTGCATCGCACAATAACATACATATTTTCAGCTAAAAGTATGGCATAATTTGGTTTATTTTCATTTTCTCGGAAACTAGTAGGCCTAGAATTAAGATTTTTGGTTTAAAATGTTCGTAATGAATGCCTCTACAAATCTTGTTATGGTCAAAACCACGCCAGACTTACCGTTTTTGAGAAAAAATATGTGCAACGCACAATAACATACATATTTTTACATATTTTCAGCTAAAAGTATGGCATAATTTGGTTTATTTTCATTTTCTCGGAAACTATTAGGCCTAGAATTAAGATTTTTGGTTTAAAATGTTCGTAATGAATGCCTCTACAAATCTTGTTATGGTCAAAACCACGCCAGACTTACCGTTTTTGAGAAAAAATATGTGCAACGCACAATAACATACATATTTTTACATATTTTCAGCTAAAAGTATGGCATAATTTGGTTTATTTTCATTTTCTCGGAAACTAGTAGGCCTAGAATTAAGATTTTTGGTTTAAAATGTTCGTAATGAATGCCTCTACAAATCTTGTTATGGTCAAAACCACGCCAGACTTACCGTTTTTGAGAAAAAATATGTGCATCGCACAATAACATACATATTTTCAGCTAAAAGTATGGCATAATTTGGTTTATTTTCATTTTCTCGGAAACTAGTAGGCCTAGAATTAAGATTTTTGGTTTAAAATGTTCGTAATGAATGCCTCTACAAATCTTGTTATGGTCAAAACCACGCCAGACTTACCGTTTTTGAGAAAAAATATGTGCAACGCACAATAACATACATATTTTTACATATTTTCAGCTAAAAGTATGGCATAATTTGGTTTATTTTCATTTTCTCGGAAACTAGTAGGCCTAGAATTAAGATTTTTGGTTTAAAATGTTCGTAATGAATGCCTCTACAAATCTTGTTACGGTCAAAACCACGCCAGACTTACCGTTTTTGAGAAAAAATATGTGCATCGCACAATAACATACATATTTTCAGCTAAAAGTATGGCATAATTTGGTTTATTTTCATTTTCTCGGAAACTAGTAGGCCTAGAATAAAGATTTTTGGTTTAAAATGTTCGTAATGAATGCCTCTACAAATCTTGTTATGGTCAAAAACACGTCAGACTTACCGTTTTTGAGAAAAAATATGTGCAACGCACAATAACATACATATTTTTACATATTTTCAGCTAAAAGTATGGCATAATTTGGTTTATTTTCATTTTCTCGGAAACTAGTAGGCCTAGAATTAAGATTTTTGGTTTAAAATGTTCGTAATGAATGCCTCTACAAATCTTGTTATGGTCAAAACCACGCCAGACTTACCGTTTTTGAGAAAAAATATGTGCAACGCACAATAACATACATATTTTTACATATTTTCAGCTAAAAGTATGGCATAATTTGGTTTATTTTCATTTTCTCGGAAACTAGTAGGCCTAGAATTAAGATTTTTGGTTTAAAATGTTCGTAATGAATGCCTCTACAAATCTTGTTATGGTCAAAACCACGCCAGACTTACCGTTTTTGAGAAAAAATATGTGCATCGCACAATAACATACATATTTTCAGCTAAAAGTATGGCATAATTTGGTTTATTTTCATTTTCTCGGAAACTAGTAGGCCTAGAATTAAGATTTTTGGTTTAAAATGTTCGTAATGAATGCCTCTACAAATCTTGTTATGGTCAAAACCACGCCAGACTTACCGTTTTTGAGAAAAAATATGTGCATCGCACAATAACATACATATTTTCAGCTAAAAGTATGGCATAATTTGGTTTATTTTCATTTTCTCGGAAACTAGTAGGCCTAGAATTAAGATTTTTGGTTTAAAATGTTCGTAATGAATGCCTCTACAAATCTTGTTATGGTCAAAACCACGCCAGACTTACCGTTTTTGAGAAAAAATATGTGCAACGCACAATAACATACATATTTTTACATATTTTCAGCTAAAAGTATGGCATAATTTGGTTTATTTTCATTTTCTCGGAAACTAGTAGGCCTAGAATTAAGATTTTTGGTTTAAAATGTTCGTAATGAATGCCTCTACAAATCTTGTTATGGTCAAAACCACGCCAGACTTACCGTTTTTGAGAAAAAATATGTGCATCGCACAATAACATACATATTTTCAGCTAAAAGTATGGCATAATTTGGTTTATTTTCATTTTCTCGGAAACTAGTAGGCCTAGAATTAAGATTTTTGGTTTAAAATGTTCGTAATGAATGCCTCTACAAATCTTGTTATGGTCAAAACCACGTCAGACTTACCGTTTTTGAGAAAAAATATGTGCATCGCACAATAACATACATATTTTCAGCTAAAAGTATGGCATAATTTGGTTTATTTTCATTTTCTCGGAAACTAGTAGGCCTAGAATTAAGATTTTTGGTTTAAAATGTTCGTAATGAATGCCTCTACAAATCTTGTTATGGTCAAAACCACGCCAGACTTACCGTTTTTGAGAAAAAATATGTGCAACGCACAATAACATACATATTTTTACATATTTTCAGCTAAAAGTATGGCATAATTTGGTTTATTTTCATTTTCTCGGAAACTAGTAGGCCTAGAATTAAGATTTTTGGTTTAAAATGTTCGTAATGAATGCCTCTACAAATCTTGTTATGGTCAAAACCACGCCAGACTTACCGTTTTTGAGAAAAAATATGTGCAACGCACAATAACATACATATTTTTACATATTTTCAGCTAAAAGTATGGCATAATTTGGTTTATTTTCATTTTCTCGGAAACTAGTAGGCCTAGAATTAAGATTTTTGGTTTAAAATGTTCGTAATGAATGCCTCTACAAATCTTGTTATGGTCAAAACCACGCCAGACTTACCGTTTTTGAGAAAAAATATGTGCATCGCACAATAACATACATATTTTCAGCTAAAAGTATGGCATAATTTGGTTTATTTTCATTTTCTCGGAAACTAGTAGGCCTAGAATTAAGATTTTTGGTTTAAAATGTTCGTAATGAATGCCTCTACAAATCTTGTTATGGTCAAAACCACGCCAGACTTACCGTTTTTGAGAAAAAATATGTGCAACGCACAATAACATACATATTTTTACATATTTTCAGCTAAAAGTATGGCATAATTTGGTTTATTTTCATTTTCTCGGAAACTAGTAGGCCTAGAATTAAGATTTTTGGTTTAAAATGTTCGTAATGAATGCCTCTACAAATCTTGTTACGGTCAAAACCACGCCAGACTTACCGTTTTTGAGAAAAAATATGTGCATCGCACAATAACATACATATTTTCAGCTAAAAGTATGGCATAATTTGGTTTATTTTCATTTTCTCGGAAACTAGTAGGCCTAGAATTAAGATTTTTGGTTTAAAATGTTCGTAATGAATGCCTCTACAAATCTTGTTATGGTCAAAAACACGTCAGACTTACCGTTTTTGAGAAAAAATATGTGCATCGCACAATAACATACATATTTTCAGCTAAAAGTATGGCATAATTTGGTTTATTTTCATTTTCTCGGAAACTAGTAGGCCTAGAATTAAGATTTTTGGTTTAAAATGTTCGTAATGAATGCCTCTACAAATCTTGTTATGGTCAAAACCACGTCAGACTTACCGTTTTTGAGAAAAAATATGTGCATCGCACAATAACATACATATTTTCAGCTAAAAGTATGGCATAATTTGGTTTATTTTCATTTTCTCGGAAACTAGTAGGCCTAGAATTAAGATTTTTGGTTTAAAATGTTCGTAATGAATGCCTCTACAAATCTTGTTATGGTCAAAACCACGCCAGACTTACCGTTTTTGAGAAAAAATATGTGCAACGCACAATAACATACATATTTTTACATATTTTCAGCTAAAAGTATGGCATAATTTGGTTTATTTTCATTTTCTCGGAAACTAGTAGGCCTAGAATTAAGATTTTTGGTTTAAAATGTTCGTAATGAATGCCTCTACAAATCTTGTTATGGTCAAAACCACGCCAGACTTACCGTTTTTGAGAAAAAATATGTGCATCGCACAATAACATACATATTTTCAGCTAAAAGTATGGCATAATTTGGTTTATTTTCATTTTCTCGGAAACTAGTAGGCCTAGAATTAAGATTTTTGGTTTAAAATGTTCGTAATGAATGCCTCTACAAATCTTGTTATGGTCAAAACCACGTCAGACTTACCGTTTTTGAGAAAAAATATGTGCATCGCACAATAACATACATATTTTTACATATTTTCAGCTAAAAGTATGGCATAATTTGGTTTATTTTCATTTTCTCGGAAACTAGTAGGCCTAGAATTAAGATTTTTGGTTTAAAATGTTCGTAATGAATGCCTCTACAAATCTTGTCATGGTCAAAACCACGCCAGACTTACCGTTTTTGAGAAAAAATATGTGCATCGCACAATAACATACATATTTTCAGCTAAAAGTATGGCATAATTTGGTTTATTTTCATTTTCTCGGAAACTAGTAGGCCTAGAATTAAGATTTTTGGTTTAAAATGTTCGTAATGAATGCCTCTACAAATCTTGTTATGGTCAAAACCACGCCAGACTTACCGTTTTTGAGAAAAAATATGTGCAACGCACAATAACATACATATTTTTACATATTTTCAGCTAAAAGTATGGCATAATTTGGTTTATTTTCATTTTCTCGGAAACTAGTAGGCCTAGAATTAAGATTTTTGGTTTAAAATGTTCGTAATGAATGCCTCTACAAATCTTGTTATGGTCAAAACCACGCCAGACTTACCGTTTTTGAGAAAAAATATGTGCATCGCACAATAACATACATATTTTTACATATTTTCAGCTAAAAGTATGGCATAATTTGGTTTATTTTCATTTTCTCGGAAACTAGTAGGCCTAGAATTAAGATTTTTGGTTTAAAATGTTCGTAATGAATGCCTCTACAAATCTTGTTATGGTCAAAACCACGCCAGACTTACCGTTTTTGAGAAAAAATATGTGCATCGCACAATAACATACATATTTTCAGCTAAAAGTATGGCATAATTTGGTTTATTTTCATTTTCTCGGAAACTAGTAGGCCTAGAATTAAGATTTTTGGTTTAAAATGTTCGTAATGAATGCCTCTACAAATCTTGTTATGGTCAAAACCACGCCAGACTTACCGTTTTTGAGAAAAAATATGTGCATCGCACAATAACATACATATTTTCAGCTAAAAGTATGGCATAATTTGGTTTATTTTCATTTTCTCGGAAACTAGTAGGCCTAGAATTAAGATTTTTGGTTTAAAATGTTCGTAATGAATGCCTCTACAAATCTTGTTATGGTCAAAACCACGCCAGACTTACCGTTTTTGAGAAAAAATATGTGCATCGCACAATAACATACATATTTTCAGCTAAAAGTATGGCATAATTTGGTTTATTTTCATTTTCTCGGAAACTAGTAGGCCTAGAATTAAGATTTTTGGTTTAAAATGTTCGTAATGAATGCCTCTACAAATCTTGTTATGGTCAAAACCACGCCAGACTTACCGTTTTTGAGAAAAAATATGTGCATCGCACAATAACATACATATTTTCAGCTAAAAGTATGGCATAATTTGGTTTATTTTCATTTTCTCGGAAACTAGTAGGCCTAGAATTAAGATTTTTGGTTTAAAATGTTCGTAATGAATGCCTCTACAAATCTTGTTATGGTCAAAACCACGCCAGACTTACCGTTTTTGAGAAAAAATATGTGCAACGCACAATAACATACATATTTTTACATATTTTCAGCTAAAAGTATGGCATAATTTGGTTTATTTTCATTTTCTCGGAAACTAGTAGGCCTAGAATTAAGATTTTTGGTTTAAAATGTTCGTAATGAATGCCTCTACAAATCTTGTTATGGTCAAAACCACGCCAGACTTACCGTTTTTGAGAAAAAATATGTGCATCGCACAATAACATACATATTTTCAGCTAAAAGTATGGCATAATTTGGTTTATTTTCATTTTCTCGGAAACTAGTAGGCCTAGAATTAAGATTTTTGGTTTAAAATGTTCGTAATGAATGCCTCTACAAATCTTGTTATGGTCAAAACCACGCCAGACTTACCGTTTTTGAGAAAAAATATGTGCAACGCACAATAACATACATATTTTTACATATTTTCAGCTAAAAGTATGGCATAATTTGGTTTATTTTCATTTTCTCGGAAACTAGTAGGCCTAGAATTAAGATTTTTGGTTTAAAATGTTCGTAATGAATGCCTCTACAAATCTTGTTATGGTCAAAACCACGCCAGACTTACCGTTTTTGAGAAAAAATATGTGCAACGCACAATAACATACATATTTTTACATATTTTCAGCTAAAAGTATGGCATAATTTGGTTTATTTTCATTTTCTCGGAAACTAGTAGGCCTAGAATTAAGATTTTTGGTTTAAAATGTTCGTAATGAATGCCTCTACAAATCTTGTTATGGTCAAAACCACGCCAGACTTACCGTTTTTGAGAAAAAATATGTGCATCGCACAATAACATACATATTTTCAGCTAAAAGTATGGCATAATTTGGTTTATTTTCATTTTCTCGGAAACTAGTAGGCCTAGAATTAAGATTTTTGGTTTAAAATGTTCGTAATGAATGCCTCTACAAATCTTGTTATGGTCAAAACCACGCCAGACTTACCGTTTTTGAGAAAAAATATGTGCATCGCACAATAACATACATATTTTCAGCTAAAAGTATGGCATAATTTGGTTTATTTTCATTTTCTCGGAAACTAGTAGGCCTAGAATTAAGATTTTTGGTTTAAAATGTTCGTAATGAATGCCTCTACAAATCTTGTTATGGTCAAAACCACGCCAGACATACCGTTTTTGAGAAAAAATATGTGCAACGCACAATAACATACATATTTTTACATATTTTCAGCTAAAAGTATGGCATAATTTGGTTTATTTTCATTTTCTCGGAAACTAGTAGGCCTAGAATTAAGATTTTTGGTTTAAAATGTTCGTAATGAATGCCTCTACAAATCTTGTTATGGTCAAAACCACGCCAGACTTACCGTTTTTGAGAAAAAATATGTGCATCGCACAATAACATACATATTTTCAGCTAAAAGTATGGCATAATTTGGTTTATTTTCATTTTCTCGGAAACTAGTAGGCCTAGAATTAAGATTTTTGGTTTAAAATGTTCGTAATGAATGCCTCTACAAATCTTGTTATGGTCAAAACCACGCCAGACTTACCGTTTTTGAGAAAAAATATGTGCATCGCACAATAACATACATATTTTCAGCTAAAAGTATGGCATAATTTGGTTTATTTTCATTTTCTCGGAAACTAGTAGGCCTAGAATTAAGATTTTTGGTTTAAAATGTTCGTAATGAATGCCTCTACAAATCTTGTTATGGTCAAAACCACGCCAGACTTACCGTTTTTGAGAAAAAATATGTGCAACGCACAATAACATACATATTTTTACATATTTTCAGCTAAAAGTATGGCATAATTTGGTTTATTTTCATTTTCTCGGAAACTAGTAGGCCTAGAATTAAGATTTTCGGTTTAAAATGTTCGTAATGAATGCCTCTACAAATCTTGTTATGGTCAAAACCACGTCAGACTTACCGTTTTTGAGAAAAAATATGTGCATCGCACAATAACATACATATTTTCAGCTAAAAGTATGGCATAATTTGGTTTATTTTCATTTTCTCGGAAACTAGTAGGCCTAGAATTAAGATTTTTGGTTTAAAATGTTCGTAATGAATGTCTCTACAAATCTTGTTATGGTCAAAACCACGCCAGACTTACCGTTTTTGAGAAAAAATATGTGCAACGCACAATAACATACATATTTTCAGCTAAAAGTATGGCATAATTTGGTTTATTTTCATTTTCTCGGAAACTAGTAGGCCTAGAATTAAGATTTTTAGTTTAAAATGTTCGTAATGAATGCCTCTACAAATCTTGTTATGGTCAAAACCACGCCAGACTTACCGTTTTTGAGAAAAAATATGTGCATCGCACAATAACATACATATTTTCAGCTAAAAGTATGGCATAATTTGGTTTATTTTCATTTTCTCGGAAACTAGTAGGCCTAGAATTAAGATTTTTGGTTTAAAATGTTCGTAATGAATGCCTCTACAAATATTGTTATGGTCAAAACCACGCCAGACTTACCGTTTTTGAGAAAAAATATGTGCAACGCACAATAACATACATATTTTTACATATTTTCAGCTAAAAGTATGGCATAATTTGGTTTATTTTCATTTTCTCGGAAACTAGTAGGCCTAGAATTAAGATTTTTGGTTTAAAATGTTCGTAATGAATGCCTCTACAAATCTTGTTATGGTCAAAACCACGCCAGACTTACCGTTTTTGAGAAAAAATATGTGCATCGCACAATAACATACATATTTTCAGCTAAAAGTATGGCATAATTTGGTTTATTTTCATTTTCTCGGAAACTAGTAGGCCTAGAATTAAGATTTTTGGTTTAAAATGTTCGTAATGAATGCCTCTACAAATCTTGTTATGGTCAAAACCACGCCAGACTTACCGTTTTTGAGAAAAAATATGCGCATCGCACAATAACATACATATTTTCAGCTAAAAGTATGGCATAATTTGGTTTATTTTCATTTTCTCGGAAACTAGTAGGCCTAGAATTAAGATTTTATGGTCAAAACCACGCCAGACTTACCGTTTTTGAGAAAAAATATGTGCAACGCACAATAACATACATATTTTTACATATTTTCAGCTAAAAGTATGGCATAATTTGGTTTATTTTCATTTTCTCGGAAACTAGTAGGCCTAGAATTAAGATTTTTGGTTTAAAATGTTCGTAATGAATGCCTCTACAAATCTTGTTATGGTCAAAACCACGCCAGACTTACCGTTTTTGAGAAAAAATATGTGCAACGCACAATAACATACATATTTTTACATATTTTCAGCTAAAAGTATGGCATAATTTGGTTTATTTTCATTTTCTCGGAAACTAGTAGGCCTAGAATTAAGATTTTTGGTTTAAAATGTTCGTAATGAATGCCTCTACAAATCTTGTTATGGTCAAAACCACGCCAGACTTACCGTTTTTGAGAAAAAATATGTGCATCGCACAATAACATACATATTTTCAGCTAAAAGTATGGCATAATTTGGTTTATTTTCATTTTCTCGGAAACTAGTAGGCCTAGAATTAAGATTTTTGGTTTAAAATGTTCGTAATGAATGCCTCTACAAATCTTGTTATGGTCAAAACCACGCCAGACTTACCGTTTTCGAGAAAAAATATGTGCAACGCACAATAACATACATATTTTTACATATTTTCAGCTAAAAGTATGGCATAATTTGGTTTATTTTCATTTTCTCGGAAACTAGTAGGCCTAGAATTAAGATTTTTGGTTTAAAATGTTCGTAATGAATGCCTCTACAAATCTTGTTATGGTCAAAACCACGCCAGACTTACCGTTTTTGAGAAAAAATATGTGCAACGCACAATAACATACATATTTTTACATATTTTCAGCTAAAAGTATGGCATAATTTGGTTTATTTTCATTTTCTCGGAAACTAGTAGGCCTAGAATTAAGATTTTTGGTTTAAAATGTTCGTAATGAATGCCTCTACAAATCTTGTTATGGTCAAAACCACGCCAGACTTACCGTTTTTGAGAAAAAATATGTGCATCGCACAATAACATACATATTTTCAGCTAAAAGTATGGCATAATTTGGTTTATTTTCATTTTCTCGGAAACTAGTAGGCCTAGAATTAAGATTTTTGGTTTAAAATGTTCGTAATGAATGCCTCTACAAATCTTGTTATGGTCAAAACCACGCCAGACTTACCGTTTTTGAGAAAAAATATGTGCATCGCACAATAACATACATATTTTCAGCTAAAAGTATGGCATAATTTGGTTTATTTTCATTTTCTCGGAAACTAGTAGGCCTAGAATTAAGATTTTTGGTTTAAAATGTTCGTAATGAATGCCTCTACAAATCTTGTTATGGTCAAAACCACGCCAGACTTACCGTTTTTGAGAAAAAATATGTGCAACGCACAATAACATACATATTTTTACATATTTTCAGCTAAAAGTATGGCATAATTTGGTTTATTTTCATTTTCTTGGAAACTAGTAGGCCTAGAATTAAGATTTTTGGTTTAAAATGTTCGTAATGAATGCCTCTACAAATCTTGTTATGGTCAAAACCACGCCAGACTTACCGTTTTTGAGAAAAAATATGTGCATCGCACAATAACATACATATTTTCAGCTAAAAGTATGGCATAATTTGGTTTATTTTCATTTTCTCGGAAACTAGTAGGCCTAGAATTAAGATTTTTGGTTTAAAATGTTCGTAATGAATGCCTCTACAAATCTTGTTATGGTCAAAACCACGCCAGACTTACCGTTTTTGAGAAAAAATATGTGCATCGCACAATAACATACATATTTTCAGCTAAAAGTATGGCATAATTTGGTTTATTTTCATTTTCTCGGAAACTAGTAGGCCTAGAATTAAGATTTTTGGTTTAAAATGTTCGTAATGAATGCCTCTACAAATCTTGTTATGGTCAAAACCACGCCAGACTTACCGTTTTTGAGAAAAAATATGTGCATCGCACAATAACATACATATTTTCAGCTAAAAGTATGGCATAATTTGGTTTATTTTCATTTTCTCGGAAACTAGTAGGCCTAGAATTAAGATTTTTGGTTTAAAATGTTCGTAATGAATGCCTCTACAAATCTTGTTATGGTCAAAACCACGCCAGACTTACCGTTTTTGAGAAAAAATATGTGCAACGCACAATAACATACATATTTTCAGCTAAAAGTATGGCATAATTTGGTTTATTTTCATTTTCTCGGAAACTAGTAGGCCTAGAATTAAGATTTTTGGTTTAAAATGTTCGTAATGAATGCCTCTACAAATCTTGTTATGGTCAAAACCACGCCAGACTTACCGTTTTTGAGAAAAAATATGTGCAACGCACAATAACATACATATTTTTACATATTTTCAGCTAAAAGTATGGCATAATTTGGTTTATTTTCATTTTCTTGGAAACTAGTAGGCCTAGAATTAAGATTTTTGGTTTAAAATGTTCGTAATGAATGCCTCTACAAATCTTGTTATGGTCAAAACCACGCCAGACTTACCGTTTTTGAGAAAAAATATGTGCATCGCACAATAACATACATATTTTCAGCTAAAAGTATGGCATAATTTGGTTTATTTTCATTTTCTCGGAAACTAGTAGGCCTAGAATTAAGATTTTTGGTTTAAAATGTTCGTAATGAATGCCTCTACAAATCTTGTTATGGTCAAAACCACGCCAGACTTACCGTTTTTGAGAAAAAATATGTGCATCGCACAATAACATACATATTTTCAGCTAAAAGTATGGCATAATTTGGTTTATTTTTATTTTCTCGGAAACTAGTAGGCCTAGAATTAAGATTTTTGGTTTAAAATGTTCGTAATGAATGCCTCTACAAATCTTGTTATGGTCAAAACCACGCCAGACTTACCGTTTTTGAGAAAAAATATGTGCAACGCACAATAACATACATATTTTTACATATTTTCAGCTAAAGGTATGGCATAATTTGGTTTATTTTCATTTTCTCGGAAACTAGTAGGCCTAGAATTAAGATTTTTGGTTTAAAATGTTCGTAATGAATGCCTCTACAAATCTTGTTATGGTCAAAACCACGCCAGACTTACCGTTTTCGAGAAAAAATATGTGCAACGCACAATAACATACATATTTTTACATATTTTCAGCTAAAAGTATGGCATAATTTGGTTTATTTTCATTTTCTCGGAAACTAGTAGGCCTAGAATTAAGATTTTTGGTTTAAAATGTTCGTAATGAATGCCTCTACAAATCTTGTTATGGTCAAAACCACGCCAGACTTACCGTTTTTGAGAAAAAATATGTGCAACGCACAATAACATACATATTTTTACATATTTTCAGCTAAAAGTATGGCATAATTTGGTTTATTTTCATTTTCTCGGAAACTAGTAGGCCTAGAATTAAGATTTTTGGTTTAAAATGTTCGTAATGAATGCCTCTACAAATCTTGTTATGGTCAAAACCACGCCAGACTTACCGTTTTTGAGAAAAAATATGTGCATCGCACAATAACATACATATTTTCAGCTAAAAGTATGGCATAATTTGGTTTATTTTCATTTTCTCGGAAACTAGTAGGCCTAGAATTAAGATTTTTGGTTTAAAATGTTCGTAATGAATGCCTCTACAAATCTTGTTATGGTCAAAACCACGCCAGACTTACCGTTTTTGAGAAAAAATATGTGCATCGCACAATAACATACATATTTTCAGCTAAAAGTATGGCATAATTTGGTTTATTTTCATTTTCTCGGAAACTAGTAGGCCTAGAATTAAGATTTTTGGTTTAAAATGTTCGTAATGAATGCCTCTACAAATCTTGTTATGGTCAAAACCACGCCAGACTTACCGTTTTTGAGAAAAAATATGTGCAACGCACAATAACATACATATTTTTACATATTTTCAGCTAAAAGTATGGCATAATTTGGTTTATTTTCATTTTCTTGGAAACTAGTAGGCCTAGAATTAAGATTTTTGGTTTAAAATGTTCGTAATGAATGCCTCTACAAATCTTGTTATGGTCAAAACCACGCCAGACTTACCGTTTTTGAGAAAAAATATGTGCATCGCACAATAACATACATATTTTCAGCTAAAAGTATGGCATAATTTGGTTTATTTTCATTTTCTCGGAAACTAGTAGGCCTAGAATTAAGATTTTTGGTTTAAAATGTTCGTAATGAATGCCTCTACAAATCTTGTTATGGTCAAAACCACGCCAGACTTACCGTTTTTGAGAAAAAATATGTGCATCGCACAATAACATACATATTTTCAGCTAAAAGTATGGCATAATTTGGTTTATTTTCATTTTCTCGGAAACTAGTAGGCCTAGAATTAAGATTTTTGGTTTAAAATGTTCGTAATGAATGCCTCTACAAATCTTGTTATGGTCAAAACCACGCCAGACTTACCGTTTTTGAGAAAAAATATGTGCAACGCACAATAACATACATATTTTCAGCTAAAAGTATGGCATAATTTGGTTTATTTTCATTTTCTCGGAAACTAGTAGGCCTAGAATTAAGATTTTTAGTTTAAAATGTTCGTAATGAATGCCTCTACAAATCTTGTTATGGTCAAAACCACGCCAGACTTACCGTTTTTGAGAAAAAATATGTGCAACGCACAATAACATACATATTTTTACATATTTTCAGCTAAAAGTATGGCATAATTTGGTTTATTTTCATTTTCTCGGAAACTAGTAGGCCTAGAATTAAGATTTTTGGTTTAAAATGTTCGTAATGAATGCCTCTACAAATCTTGTTATGGTCAAAACCACGCCAGACTTACCGTTTTTGAGAAAAAATATGTGCATCGCACAATAACATACATATTTTCAGCTAAAAGTATGGCATAATTTGGTTTATTTTCATTTTCTCGGAAACTAGTAGGCCTAGAATTAAGATTTTTGGTTTAAAATGTTCGTAATGAATGCCTCTACAAATCTTGTTATGGTCAAAACCACGCCAGACTTACCGTTTTCGAGAAAAATATGTGCAACGCACAATAACATACATATTTTTACATATTTTCAGCTAAAAGTATGGCATAATTTGGTTTATTTTCATTTTCTCGGAAACTAGTAGGCCTAGAATTAAGATTTTTGGTTTAAAATGTTCGTAATGAATGCCTCTACAAATCTTGTTATGGTCAAAACCACGCCAGACTTACCGTTTTTGAGAAAAAATATGTGCAACGCACAATAACATACATATTTTTACATATTTTCAGCTAAAAGTATGGCATAATTTGGTTTATTTTCATTTTCTCGGAAACTAGTAGGCCTAGAATTAAGATTTTTGGTTTAAAATGTTCGTAATGAATGCCTCTACAAATCTTGTTATGGTCAAAACCACGCCAGACTTACCGTTTTTGAGAAAAAATATGTGCATCGCACAATAACATACATATTTTCAGCTAAAAGTATGGCATAATTTGGTTTATTTTCATTTTCTCGGAAACTAGTAGGCCTAGAATTAAGATTTTTGGTTTAAAATGTTCGTAATGAATGCCTCTACAAATCTTGTTATGGTCAAAACCACGCCAGACTTACCGTTTTTGAGAAAAAATATGTGCATCGCACAATAACATACATATTTTCAGCTAAAAGTATGGCATAATTTGGTTTATTTTCATTTTCTCGGAAACTAGTAGGCCTAGAATTAAGATTTTTGGTTTAAAATGTTCGTAATGAATGCCTCTACAAATCTTGTTATGGTCAAAACCACGCCAGACTTACCGTTTTTGAGAAAAAATATGTGCAACGCACAATAACATACATATTTTTACATATTTTCAGCTAAAAGTATGGCATAATTTGGTTTATTTTCATTTTCTTGGAAACTAGTAGGCCTAGAATTAAGATTTTTGGTTTAAAATGTTCGTAATGAATGCCTCTACAAATCTTGTTATGGTCAAAACCACGCCAGACTTACCGTTTTTGAGAAAAAATATGTGCATCGCACAATAACATACATATTTTCAGCTAAAAGTATGGCATAATTTGGTTTATTTTCATTTTCTCGGAAACTAGTAGGCCTAGAATTAAGATTTTTGGTTTAAAATGTTCGTAATGAATGCCTCTACAAATCTTGTTATGGTCAAAACCACGCCAGACTTACCGTTTTTGAGAAAAAATATGTGCATCGCACAATAACATACATATTTTCAGCTAAAAGTATGGCATAATTTGGTTTATTTTCATTTTCTCGGAAACTAGTAGGCCTAGAATTAAGATTTTTAGTTTAAAATGTTCGTAATGAATGCCTCTACAAATCTTGTTATGGTCAAAACCACGCCAGACTTACCGTTTTTGAGAAAAAATATGTGCAACGCACAATAACATACATATTTTTACATATTTTCAGCTAAAAGTATGGCATAATTTGGTTTATTTTCATTTTCTCGGAAACTAGTAGGCCTAGAATTAAGATTTTTGGTTTAAAATGTTCGTAATGAATGCCTCTACAAATCTTGTTATGGTCAAAACCACGCCAGACTTACCGTTTTTGAGAAAAAATATGTGCATCGCACAATAACATACATATTTTCAGCTAAAAGTATGGCATAATTTGGTTTATTTTCATTTTCTCGGAAACTAGTAGGCCTAGAATTAAGATTTTTGGTTTAAAATGTTCGCAATGAATGCCTCTACAAATCTTGTTATGGTCAAAACCACGCCAGACTTACCGTTTTCGAGAAAAAATATGTGCAACGCACAATAACATACATATTTTTACATATTTTCAGCTAAAAGTATGGCATAATTTGGTTTATTTTCATTTTCTCGGAAACTAGTAGGCCTAGAATTAAGATTTTTGGTTTAAAATGTTCGTAATGAATGCCTCTACAAATCTTGTTATGGTCAAAACCACGCCAGACTTACCGTTTTTGAGAAAAAATATGTGCAACGCACAATAACATACATATTTTTACATATTTTCAGCTAAAAGTATGGCATAATTTGGTTTATTTTCATTTTCTCGGAAACTAGTAGGCCTAGAATTAAGATTTTTGGTTTAAAATGTTCGTAATGAATGCCTCTACAAATCTTGTTATGGTCAAAACCACGCCAGACTTACCGTTTTTGAGAAAAAATATGTGCATCGCACAATAACATACATATTTTCAGCTAAAAGTATGGCATAATTTGGTTTATTTTCATTTTCTCGGAAACTAGTAGGCCTAAAATTAAGATTTTTGGTTTAAAATGTTCGTAATGAATGCCTCTACAAATCTTGTTATGGTCAAAACCACGCCAGACTTACCGTTTTTGAGAAAAAATATGTGCATCGCACAATAACATACATATTTTCAGCTAAAAGTATGGCATAATTTGGTTTATTTTCATTTTCTCGGAAACTAGTAGGCCTAGAATTAAGATTTTTGGTTTAAAATGTTCGTAATGAATGCCTCTACAAATCTTGTTATGGTCAAAACCACGCCAGACTTACCGTTTTTGAGAAAAAATATGTGCAACGCACAATAACATACATATTTTTACATATTTTCAGCTAAAAGTATGGCATAATTTGGTTTATTTTCATTTTCTTGGAAACTAGTAGGCCTAGAATTAAGATTTTTGGTTTAAAATGTTCGTAATGAATGCCTCTACAAATCTTGTTATGGTCAAAACCACGCCAGATTTACCGTTTTTGAGAAAAAATATGTGCATCGCACAATAACATACATATTTTCAGCTAAAAGTATGGCATAATTTGGTTTATTTTCATTTTCTCGGAAACTAGTAGGCCTAGAATTAAGATTTTTGGTTTAAAATGTTCGTAATGAATGCCTCTACAAATCTTGTTATGGTCAAAACCACGCCAGACTTACCGTTTTTGAGAAAAAATATGTGCATCGCACAATAACATACATATTTTCAGCTAAAAGTATGGCATAATTTGGTTTATTTTCATTTTCTCGGAAACTAGTAGGCCTAGAATTAAGATTTTTGGTTTAAAATGTTCGTAATGAATGCCTCTACAAATCTTGTTATGGTCAAAACCACGCCAGACTTACCGTTTTTGAGAAAAAATATGTGCAACGCACAATAACATACATATTTTTACATATTTTCAGCTAAAAGTATGGCATAATTTGGTTTATTTTCATTTTCTCGGAAACTAGTAGGCCTAGAATTAAGATTTTTGGTTTAAAATGTTCGTAATGAATGCCTCTACAAATCTTGTTATGGTCAAAACCACGCCAGACTTACCGTTTTTGAGAAAAAATATGTGCATCGCACAATAACATACATATTTTCAGCTAAAAGTATGGCATAATTTGGTTTATTTTCATTTTCTCGGAAACTAGTAGGCCTAAAATTAAGATTTTTGGTTTAAAATGTTCGTAATGAATGCCTCTACAAATCTTGTTATGGTCAAAACCACGCCAGACTTACCGTTTTTGAGAAAAAATATGTGCATCGCACAATAACATACATATTTTCAGCTAAAAGTATGGCATAATTTGGTTTATTTTCATTTTCTCGGAAACTAGTAGGCCTAGAATTAAGATTTTTGGTTTAAAATGTTCGTAATGAATGCCTCTACAAATCTTGTTATGGTCAAAACCACGCCAGACTTACCGTTTTTGAGAAAAAATATGTGCAACGCACAATAACATACATATTTTTACATATTTTCAGCTAAAAGTATGGCATAATTTGGTTTATTTTCATTTTCTTGGAAACTAGTAGGCCTAGAATTAAGATTTTTGGTTTAAAATGTTCGTAATGAATGCCTCTACAAATCTTGTTATGGTCAAAACCACGCCAGACTTACCGTTTTTGAGAAAAAATATGTGCATCGCACAATAACATACATATTTTCAGCTAAAAGTATGGCATAATTTGGTTTATTTTCATTTTCTCGGAAACTAGTAGGCCTAGAATTAAGATTTTTGGTTTAAAATGTTCGTAATGAATGCCTCTACAAATCTTGTTATGGTCAAAACCACGCCAGACTTACCGTTTTTGAGAAAAAATATGTGCATCGCACAATAACATACATATTTTCAGCTAAAAGTATGGCATAATTTGGTTTATTTTCATTTTCTCGGAAACTAGTAGGCCTAGAATTAAGATTTTTGGTTTAAAATGTTCGTAATGAATGCCTCTACAAATCTTGTTATGGTCAAAACCACGCCAGACTTACCGTTTTTGAGAAAAAATATGTGCAACGCACAATAACATACATATTTTTACATATTTTCAGCTAAAAGTATGGCATAATTTGGTTTATTTTCATTTTCTCGGAAACTAGTAGGCCTAGAATTAAGATTTTTGGTTTAAAATGTTCGTAATGAATGCCTCTACAAATCTTGTTATGGTCAAAACCACGCCAGACTTACCGTTTTTGAGAAAAAATATGTGCATCGCACAATAACATACATATTTTCAGCTAAAAGTATGGCATAATTTGGTTTATTTTCATTTTCTCGGAAACTAGTAGGCCTAGAATTAAGATTTTTGGTTTAAAATGTTCGTAATGAATGCCTCTACAAATCTTGTTATGGTCAAAACCACGCCAGACTTACCGTTTTTGAGAAAAAATATGTGCATCGCACAATAACATACATATTTTCAGCTAAAAGTATGGCATAATTTGGTTTATTTTCATTTTCTCGGAAACTAGTAGGCCTAGAATTAAGATTTTTGGTTTAAAATGTTCGTAATGAATGCCTCTACAAATCTTGTTATGGTCAAAACCACGCCAGACTTACCGTTTTTGAGAAAAAATATGTGCAACGCACAATAACATACATATTTTTACATATTTTCAGCTAAAAGTATGGCATAATTTGGTTTATTTTCATTTTCTTGGAAACTAGTAGGCCTAGAATTAAGATTTTTGGTTTAAAATGTTCGTAATGAATGCCTCTACAAATCTTGTTATGGTAAAAACCACGCCAGACTTACCGTTTTTGAGAAAAAATATGTGCATCGCACAATAACATACATATTTTCAGCTAAAAGTATGGCATAATTTGGTTTATTTTCATTTTCTCGGAAACTAGTAGGCCTAGAATTAAGATTTTTGGTTTAAAATGTTCGTAATGAATGCCTCTACAAATCTTGTTATGGTCAAAACCACGCCAGACTTACCGTTTTTGAGAAAAAATATGTGCATCGCACAATAACATACATATTTTCAGCTAAAAGTATGGCATAATTTGGTTTATTTTCATTTTCTCGGAAACTAGTAGGCCTAGAATTAAGATTTTTGGTTTAAAATGTTCGTAATGAATGCCTCTACAAATCTTGTTATGGTCAAAACCACGCCAGACTTACCGTTTTTGAGAAAAAATATGTGCAACGCACAATAACATACATATTTTTACATATTTTCAGCTAAAGGTATGGCATAATTTGGTTTATTTTCATTTTCTCGGAAACTAGTAGGCCTAGAATTAAGATTTTTGGTTTAAAATGTTCGTAATGAATGCCTCTACAAATCTTGTTATGGTCAAAACCACGCCAGACTTACCGTTTTCGAGAAAAAATATGTGCAACGCACAATAACATACATATTTTTACATATTTTCAGCTAAAAGTATGGCATAATTTGGTTTATTTTCATTTTCTCGGAAACTAGTAGGCCTAGAATTAAGATTTTTGGTTTAAAATGTTCGTAATGAATGCCTCTACAAATCTTGTTATGGTCAAAACCACGCCAGACTTACCGTTTTTGAGAAAAAATATGTGCAACGCACAATAATATACATATTTTTACATATTTTCAGCTAAAAGTATGGCATAATTTGGTTTATTTTCATTTTCTCGGAAACTAGTAGGCCTAGAATTAAGATTTTTGGTTTAAAATGTTCGTAATGAATGCCTCTACAAATCTTGTTATGGTCAAAACCACGCCAGACTTACCGTTTTTGAGAAAAAATATGTGCATCGCACAATAACATACATATTTTCAGCTAAAAGTATGGCATAATTTGGTTTATTTTCATTTTCTCGGAAACTAGTAGGCCTAGAATTAAGATTTTTGGTTTAAAATGTTCGTAATGAATGCCTCTACAAATCTTGTTATGGTCAAAACCACGCCAGACTTACCGTTTTTGAGAAAAAATATGTGCATCGCACAATAACATACATATTTTCAGCTAAAAGTATGGCATAATTTGGTTTATTTTCATTTTCTCGGAAACTAGTAGGCCTAGAATTAAGATTTTTGGTTTAAAATGTTCGTAATGAATGCCTCTACAAATCTTGTTATGGTCAAAACCACGCCAGACTTACCGTTTTTGAGAAAAAATATGTGCAACGCACAATAACATACATATTTTCAGCTAAAAGTATGGCATAATTTGGTTTATTTTCATTTTCTCGGAAACTAGTAGGCCTAGAATTAAGATTTTTAGTTTAAAATGTTCGTAATGAATGCCTCTACAAATCTTGTTATGGTCAAAACCACGCCAGACTTACCGTTTTTGAGAAAAAATATGTGCAACGCACAATAACATACATATTTTTACATATTTTCAGCTAAAAGTATGGCATAATTTGGTTTATTTTCATTTTCTCGGAAACTAGTAGGCCTAGAATTAAGATTTTTGGTTTAAAATGTTCGTAATGAATGCCTCTACAAATCTTGTTATGGTCAAAACCACGCCAGACTTACCGTTTTTGAGAAAAAATATGTGCATCGCACAATAACATACATATTTTCAGCTAAAAGTATGGCATAATTTGGTTTATTTTCATTTTCTCGGAAACTAGTAGGCCTAGAATTAAGATTTTTGGTTTAAAATGTTCGTAATGAATGCCTCTACAAATCTTGTTATGGTCAAAACCACGCCAGACTTACCGTTTTCGAGAAAAAATATGTGCAACGCACAATAACATACATATTTTTACATATTTTCAGCTAAAAGTATGGCATAATTTGGTTTATTTTCATTTTCTCGGAAACTAGTAGGCCTAGAATTAAGATTTTTGGTTTAAAATGTTCGTAATGAATGCCTCTACAAATCTTGTTATGGTCAAAACCACGCCAGACTTACCGTTTTTGAGAAAAAATATGTGCAACGCACAATAACATACATATTTTTACATATTTTCAGCTAAAAGTATGGCATAATTTGGTTTATTTTCATTTTCTCGGAAACTAGTAGGCCTAGAATTAAGATTTTTGGTTTAAAATGTTCGTAATGAATGCCTCTACAAATCTTGTTATGGTCAAAACCACGCCAGACTTACCGTTTTTGAGAAAAAATATGTGCATCGCACAATAACATACATATTTTCAGCTAAAAGTATGGCATAATTTGGTTTATTTTCATTTTCTCGGAAACTAGTAGGCCTAGAATTAAGATTTTTGGTTTAAAATGTTCGTAATGAATGCCTCTACAAATCTTGTTATGGTCAAAACCACGCCAGACTTACCGTTTTTGAGAAAAAATATGTGCATCGCACAATAACATACATATTTTCAGCTAAAAGTATGGCATAATTTGGTTTATTTTCATTTTCTCGGAAACTAGTAGGCCTAGAATTAAGATTTTTGGTTTAAAATGTTCGTAATGAATGCCTCTACAAATCTTGTTATGGTCAAAACCACGCCAGACTTACCGTTTTTGAGAAAAAATATGTGCAACGCACAATAACATACATATTTTTACATATTTTCAGCTAAAAGTATGGCATAATTTGGTTTATTTTCATTTTCTTGGAAACTAGTAGGCCTAGAATTAAGATTTTTGGTTTAAAATGTTCGTAATGAATGCCTCTACAAATCTTGTTATGGTCAAAACCACGCCAGACTTACCGTTTTTGAGAAAAAATATGTGCATCGCACAATAACATACATATTTTCAGCTAAAAGTATGGCATAATTTGGTTTATTTTCATTTTCTCGGAAACTAGTAGGCCTAGAATTAAGATTTTTGGTTTAAAATGTTCGTAATGAATGCCTCTACAAATCTTGTTATGGTCAAAACCACGCCAGACTTACCGTTTTTGAGAAAAAATATGTGCATCGCACAATAACATACATATTTTCAGCTAAAAGTATGGCATAATTTGGTTTATTTTCATTTTCTCGGAAACTAGTAGGCCTAGAATTAAGATTTTTGGTTTAAAATGTTCGTAATGAATGCCTCTACAAATCTTGTTATGGTCAAAACCACGCCAGACTTACCGTTTTTGAGAAAAAATATGTGCAACGCACAATAACATACATATTTTTACATATTTTCAGCTAAAGGTATGGCATAATTTGGTTTATTTTCATTTTCTCGGAAACTAGTAGGCCTAGAATTAAGATTTTTGGTTTAAAATGTTCGTAATGAATGCCTCTACAAATCTTGTTATGGTCAAAACCACGTCAGACTTACCGTTTTTGAGAAAAAATATGTGCATCGCACAATAACATACATATTTTCAGCTAAAAGTATGGCATAATTTGGTTTATTTTCATTTTCTCGGAAACTAGTAGGCCTAGAATTAAGATTTTTGGTTTAAAATGTTCGTAATGAATGTCTCTACAAATCTTGTTATGGTCAAAACCACGCCAGACTTACCGTTTTTGAGAAAAAATATGTGCAACGCACAATAACATACATATTTTCAGCTAAAAGTATGGCATAATTTGGTTTATTTTCATTTTCTCGGAAACTAGTAGGCCTAGAATTAAGATTTTTAGTTTAAAATGTTCGTAATGAATGCCTCTACAAATCTTGTTATGGTCAAAACCACGTCAGACTTACCGTTTTTGAGAAAAAATATGTGCATCGCACAATAACATACATATTTTCAGCTAAAAGTATGGCATAATTTGGTTTATTTTCATTTTCTCGGAAACTAGTAGGCCTAGAATTAAGATTTTTGGTTTAAAATGTTCGTAATGAATGCCTCTACAAATATTGTTATGGTCAAAACCACGCCAGTCTTACCGTTTTTGAGAAAAAATATGTGCAACGCACAATAACATACATATTTTTACATATTTTCAGCTAAAAGTATGGCATAATTTGGTTTATTTTCATTTTCTCGGAAACTAGTAGGCCTAGAATTAAGATTTTTGGTTTAAAATGTTCGTAATGAATGCCTCTACAAATCTTGTTATGGTCAAAACCACGCCAGACTTACCGTTTTTGAGAAAAAATATGTGCATCGCACAATAACATACATATTTTCAGCTAAAAGTATGGCATAATTTGGTTTATTTTCATTTTCTCGGAAACTAGTAGGCCTAGAATTAAGATTTTTGGTTTAAAATGTTCGTAATGAATGCCTCTACAAATCTTGTTATGGTCAAAACCACGCCAGACTTACCGTTTTTGAGAAAAAATATGTGCAACGCACAATAACATACATATTTTTACATATTTTCAGCTAAAAGTATGGCATAATTTGGTTTATTTTCATTTTCTCGGAAACTAGTAGGCCTAGAATTAAGATTTTTGGTTTAAAATGTTCGTAATGAATGCCTCTACAAATCTTGTTATGGTCAAAACCACGTCAGACTTACCGTTTTTGAGAAAAAATATGTGCATCGCACAATAACATACATATTTTTACATATTTTCAGCTAAAAGTATGGCATAATTTGGTTTATTTTCATTTTCTCGGAAACTAGTAGGCCTAGAATTAAGATTTTTAGTTTAAAATGTTCGTAATGAATGCCTCTACAAATCTTGTTATGGTCAAAACCACGTCAGACTTACCGTTTTTGAGAAAAAATATGTGCATCGCACAATAACATACATATTTTCAGCTAAAAGTATGGCATAATTTGGTTTATTTTCATTTTCTCGGAAACTAGTAGGCCTAGAATTAAGATTTTTGGTTTAAAATGTTCGTAATGAATGCCTCTACAAATATTGTTATGGTAAAACCACGCCAGACTTACCGTTTTTGAGAAAAAATATGTGCAACGCACAATAACATACATATTTTTACATATTTTCAGCTAAAAGTATGGCATAATTTGGTTTATTTTCATTTTCTCGGAAACTAGTAGGCCTAGAATTAAGATTTTTGGTTTAAAATGTTCGTAATGAATGCCTCTACAAATCTTGTTATGGTCAAAACCACGCCAGACTTACCGTTTTTGAGAAAAAATATGTGCAACGCACAATAACATACATATTTTTACATATTTTCAGCTAAAAGTATGGCATAATTTGGTTTATTTTCATTTTCTCGGAAACTAGTAGGCCTAGAATTAAGATTTTTGGTTTAAAATGTTCGTAATGAATGCCTCTACAAATCTTGTTATGGTCAAAACCACGCCAGACTTACCGTTTTTGAGAAAAAATATGCGCATCGCACAATAACATACATATTTTCAGCTAAAAGTATGGCATAATTTGGTTTATTTTCATTTTCTCGGAAACTAGTAGGCCTAGAATTAAGATTTTTGGTTTAAAATGTTCGTAATGAATGCCTCTACAAATCTTGTTATGGTCAAAACCACGCCAGACTTACTGTTTTTGAGAAAAAATATGTGCAACGCACAATAACATACATATTTTTACATATTTTCAGCTAAAAGTATGGCATAATTTGGTTTATTTTCATTTTCTCGGAAAATAGTAGGCCTAGAATTAAGATTTTTGGTTTAAAATGTTCGTAATGAATGCCTCTACAAATCTTGTTATGGTCAAAACCACGCCAGACTTACCGTTTTTGAGAAAAAATATGTGCATCGCACAATAACATACATATTTTCAGCTAAAAGTATGGCATAATTTGGTTTATTTTCATTTTCTCGGAAACTAGTAGGCCTAGAATTAAGATTTTTGGTTTAAAATGTTCGTAATGAATGCCTCTACAAATCTTGTTATGGTCAAAACCACGCCAGACTTACCGTTTTTTGAGAAAAAATATGTGCATCGCACAATAACATACATATTTTCAGCTAAAAGTATGGCATAATTTGGTTTATTTTCATTTTCTCGGAAACTAGTAGGCCTAGAATTAAGATTTTTGGTTTAAAATGTTCGTAATGAATGCCTCTACAAATCTTGTTATGGTCAAAACCACGCCAGACTTACCGTTTTTGAGAAAAAATATGTGCATCGCACAATAACATACATATTTTTACATATTTTCAGCTAAAAGTATGGCATAATTTGGTTTATTTTCATTTTCTCGGAAACTAGTAGGCCTAGAATTAAGATTTTTGGTTTAAAATGTTCGTAATGAATGCCTCTACAAATCTTGTTATGGTCAAAACCACGCCAGACTTACCGTTTTTGAGAAAAAATATGTGCAACGCACAATAACATACATATTTTTACATATTTTCAGCTAAAAGTATGGCATAATTTGGTTTATTTTCATTTTCTCGGAAACTAGTAGGCCTAGAATTAAGATTTTTGGTTTAAAATGTTCGTAATGAATGCCTCTACAAATCTTGTTATGGTCAAAACAACGCCAGACTTACCGTTTTTGAGAAAAAATATGTGCATCGCACAATAACATACATATTTTCAGCTAAAAGTATGGCATAATTTGGTTTATTTTCATTTTCTCGGAAACTAGTAGGCCTAGAATTAAGATTTTTGGTTTAAAATGTTCGTAATGAATGCCTCTACAAATCTTGTTATGGTCAAAACCACGCCAGACTTACCGTTTTTGAGAAAAAATATGTGCATCGCACAATAACATACATATTTTCAGCTAAAAGTATGGCATAATTTGGTTTATTTTCATTTTCTCGGAAACTAGTAGGCCTAGAATTAAGATTTTTGGTTTAAAATGTTCGTAATGAATGCCTCTACAAATCTTGTTATGGTCAAAACCACGCCAGACTTACCGTTTTTGAGAAAAAATATGTGCATCGCACAATAACATACATATTTTTACATATTTTCAGCTAAAAGTATGGCATAATTTGGTTTATTTTCATTTTCTCGGAAACTAGTAGGCCTAGAATTAAGATTTTTGGTTTAGAATGTTCGTAATGAATGCCTCTACAAATCTTGTTATGGTCAAAACCACGCCAGACTTACCGTTTTTGAGAAAAAATATGTGCATCGCACAATAACATACATATTTTCAGCTAAAAGTATGGCATAATTTGGTTTATTTTCATTTTCTCGGAAACTAGTAGGCCTAGAATTAAGATTTTTGGTTTAAAATGTTCGTAATGAATGCCTCTACAAATCTTGCTATGGTCAAAACCACGCCAGACTTACCGTTTTTGAGAAAAAATATGTGCATCGCACAATAACATACATATTTTCAGCTAAAAATATGTGCATCGCACAATAACATACATATTTTCAGCTAAAAGTATGGCATAATTTGGTTTATTTTCATTTTCTCGGAAACTAGTAGGCCTAGAATTAAGATTTTTGGTTTAAAATGTTCGTAATGAATGCCTCTACAAATCTTGTTATGGTCAAAACCACGCCAGACTTACCGTTTTTGAGAAAAAATATGTGCAACGCACAATAACATACATATTTTTACATATTTTCAGCTAAAAGTATGGCATAATTTGGTTTATTTTCATTTTCTCGGAAACTAGTAGGCCTAGAATTAAGATTTTTGGTTTAAAATGTTCGTAATGAATGCCTCTACAAATCTTGTTATGGTCAAAACCACGCCAGACTTACCGTTTTTGAGAAAAAATATGTGCAACGCACAATAACATACATATTTTTACATATTTTCAGCTAAAAGTATGGCATAATTTGGTTTATTTTCATTTTCTCGGAAACTAGTAGGCCTAGAATTAAGATTTTTGGTTTAAAATGTTCGTAATGAATGCCTCTACAAATCTTGTTATGGTCAAAACCACGCCAGACTTACCGTTTTTGAGAAAAAATATGTGCATCGCACAATAACATACATATTTTCAGCTAAAAGTATGGCATAATTTGGTTTATTTTCATTTTCTCGGAAACTAGTAGGCCTAGAATTAAGATTTTTGGTTTAAAATGTTCGTAATGAATGCCTCTACAAATCTTGTTATGGTCAAAACCACGCCAGACTTACCGTTTTTGAGAAAAAATATGTGCATCGCACAATAACATACATATTTTCAGCTAAAAGTATGGCATAATTTGGTTTATTTTCATTTTCTCGGAAACTAGTAGGCCTAGAATTAAGATTTTTGGTTTAAAATGTTCGTAATGAATGCCTCTACAAATCTTGTTATGGTCAAAACCACGCCAGACTTACCGTTTTTGAGAAAAAATATGTGCAACGCACAATAACATACATATTTTTACATATTTTCAGCTAAAAGTATGGCATAATTTGGTTTATTTTCATTTTCTCGGAAACTAGTAGGCCTAGAATTAAGATTTTTGGTTTAAAATGTTCGTAATGAATGCCTCTACAAATCTTGTTATGGTCAAAACCACGCCAGACTTACCGTTTTTGAGAAAAAATATGTGCATCGCACAATAACATACATATTTTCAGCTAAAAGTATGGCATAATTTGGTTTATTTTCATTTTCTCGGAAACTAGTAGGCCTAGAATTAAGATTTTTGGTTTAAAATGTTCGTAATGAATGCCTCTACAAATCTTGTTATGGTCAAAACCACGCCAGACTTACCGTTTTTGAGAAAAAATATGTGCATCGCACAATAACATACATATTTTCAGCTAAAAGTATGGCATAATTTGGTTTATTTTCATTTTCTCGGAAACTAGTAGGCCTAGAATTAAGATTTTTGGTTTAAAATGTTCGTAATGAATGCCTCTACAAATTTTGTTATGGTCAAAACCACGCCAGACTTACCGTTTTTGAGAAAAAATATGTGCATCGCACAATAACATACATATTTTCAGCTAAAAGTATGGCATAATTTGGTTTATTTTCATTTTCTCGGAAACTAGTAGGCCTAGAATTAAGATTTTTGGTTTAAAATGTTCGTAATGAATGCCTCTACAAATCTTGTTATGGTCAAAACCACGCCAGACTTACCGTTTTTGAGAAAAAATATGTGCAACGCACAATAACATACATATTTTTACATATTTTCAGCTAAAAGTATGGCATAATTTGGTTTATTTTCATTTTCTCGGAAACTAGTAGGCCTAGAATTAAGATTTTTGGTTTAAAATGTTCGTAATGAATGCCTCTACAAATCTTGTTATGGTCAAAACCACGCCAGACTTACCGTTTTTGAGAAAAAATATGTGCATCGCACAATAACATACATATTTTCAGCTAAAAGTATGGCATAATTTGGTTTATTTTCATTTTCTCGGAAACTAGTAGGCCTAGAATTAAGATTTTTGGTTTAAAATGTTCGTAATGAATGCCTCTACAAATCTTGTTATGGTCAAAACCACGCCAGACTTACCGTTTTTGAGAAAAAATATGTGCATCGCACAATAACATACATATTTTCAGCTAAAAGTATGGCATAATTTGGTTTATTTTCATTTTCTCGGAAACTAGTAGGCCTAGAATTAAGATTTTTGGTTTAAAATGTTCGTAATGAATGCCTCTACAAATCTTGTTATGGTCAAAACCACGCCAGACTTACCGTTTTTGAGAAAAAATATGTGCATCGCACAATAACATACATATTTTCAGCTAAAAGTATGGCATAATTTGGTTTATTTTCATTTTCTCGGAAACTAGTAGGCCTAGAATTAAGATTTTTGGTTTAAAATGTTCGTAATGAATGCCTCTACAAATCTTGTTATGGTCAAAACCACGCCAGACTTACCGTTTTTGAGAAAAAATATGTGCATCGCACAATAACATACATATTTTCAGCTAAAAGTATGGCATAATTTGGTTTATTTTCATTTTCTCGGAAACTAGTAGGCCTAGAATTAAGATTTTTGGTTTAAAATGTTCGTAATGAATGCCTCTACAAATCTTGTTATGGTCAAAACCACGCCAGACTTACCGTTTTTGAGAAAAAATATGTGCAACGCACAATAACATACATATTTTTACATATTTTCAGCTAAAAGTATGGCATAATTTGGTTTATTTTCATTTTCTCGGAAACTAGTAGGCCTAGAATTAAGATTTTTGGTTTAAAATGTTCGTAATGAATGCCTCTACAAATCTTGTTATGGTCAAAACCACGCCAGACTTACCGTTTTTGAGAAAAAATATGTGCATCGCACAATAACATACATATTTTCAGCTAAAAGTATGGCATAATTTGGTTTATTTTCATTTTCTCGGAAACTAGTAGGCCTAGAATTAAGATTTTTGGTTTAAAATGTTCGTAATGAATGCCTCTACAAATCTTGTTATGGTCAAAACCACGCCAGACTTACCGTTTTTGAGAAAAAATATGTGCATCGCACAATAACATACATATTTTCAGCTAAAAGTATGGCATAATTTGGTTTATTTTCATTTTCTCGGAAACTAGTAGGCCTAGAATTAAGATTTTTGGTTTAAAATGTTCGTAATGAATGCCTCTACAAATCTTGTTATGGTCAAAACCACGCCAGACTTACCGTTTTTGAGAAAAAATATGTGCATCGCACAATAACATACATATTTTCAGCTAAAAGTATGGCATAATTTGGTTTATTTTCATTTTCTCGGAAACTAGTAGGCCTAGAATTAAGATTTTTGGTTTAAAATGTTCGTAATGAATGCCTCTACAAATCTTGTTATGGTCAAAACCACGCCAGACTTACCGTTTTTGAGAAAAAATATGTGCATCGCACAATAACATACATATTTTCAGCTAAAAGTATGGCATAATTTGGTTTATTTTCATTTTCTCGGAAACTAGTAGGCCTAGAATTAAGATTTTTGGTTTAAAATGTTCGTAATGAATGCCTCTACAAATCTTGTTATGGTCAAAACCACGCCAGACTTACCGTTTTTGAGAAAAAATATGTGCAACGCACAATAACATACATATTTTTACATATTTTCAGCTAAAAGTATGGCATAATTTGGTTTATTTTCATTTTCTCGGAAACTAGTAGGCCTAGAATTAAGATTTTTGGTTTAAAATGTTCGTAATGAATGCCTCTACAAATCTTGTTATGGTCAAAACCACGCCAGACTTACCGTTTTTGAGAAAAAATATGTGCAACGCACAATAACATACATATTTTTACATATTTTCAGCTAAAAGTATGGCATAATTTGGTTTATTTTCATTTTCTCGGAAACTAGTAGGCCTAGAATTAAGATTTTTGGTTTAAAATGTTCGTAATGAATGCCTCTACAAATCTTGTTATGGTCAAAACCACGCCAGACTTACCGTTTTTGAGAAAAAATATGTGCATCGCACAATAACATACATATTTTCAGCTAAAAGTATGGCATAATTTGGTTTATTTTCATTTTCTCGGAAACTAGTAGGCCTAGAATTAAGATTTTTGGTTTAAAATGTTCGTAATGAATGCCTCTACAAATCTTGTTATGGTCAAAACCACGCCAGACTTACCGTTTTTGAGAAAAAATATGTGCAACGCACAATAACATACATATTTTTACATATTTTCAGCTAAAAGTATGGCATAATTTGGTTTATTTTCATTTTCTCGGAAACTAGTAGGCCTAGAATTAAGATTTTTGGTTTAAAATGTTCGTAATGAATGCCTCTACAAATCTTGTTATGGTCAAAACCACGCCAGACTTACCGTTTTTGAGAAAAAATATGTGCATCGCACAATAACATACATATTTTCAGCTAAAAGTATGGCATAATTTGGTTTATTTTCATTTTCTCGGAAACTAGTAGGCCTAGAATTAAGATTTTTGGTTTAAAATGTTCGTAATGAATGCCTCTACAAATCTTGTTATGGTCAAAACCACGCCAGACTTACCGTTTTTGAGAAAAAATATGTGCAACGCACAATAACATACATATTTTTACATATTTTCAGCTAAAAGTATGGCATAATTTGGTTTATTTTCATTTTCTCGGAAACTAGTAGGCCTAGAATTAAGATTTTTGGTTTAAAATGTTCGTAATGAATGCCTCTACAAATCTTGTTATGGTCAAAACCACGCCAGACTTACCGTTTTTGAGAAAAAATATGTGCATCGCACAATAACATACATATTTTCAGCTAAAAGTATGGCATAATTTGGTTTATTTTCATTTTCTCGGAAACTAGTAGGCCTAGAATTAAGATTTTTGGTTTAAAATGTTCGTAATGAATGCCTCTACAAATCTTGTTATGGTCAAAACCACGCCAGACTTACCGTTTTTGAGAAAAAATATGTGCATCGCACAATAACATACATATTTTCAGCTAAAAGTATGGCATAATTTGGTTTATTTTCATTTTCTCGGAAACTAGTAGGCCTAGAATTAAGATTTTTGGTTTAAAATGTTCGTAATGAATGCCTCTACAAATCTTGTTATGGTCAAAACCACGCCAGACTTACCGTTTTTGAGAAAAACTATGTGCAACGCACAATAACATACATATTTTTACATATTTTCAGCTAAAAGTATGGCATAATTTGGTTTATTTTCATTTTCTCGGAAACTAGTAGGCCTAGAATTAAGATTTTTGGTTTAAAATGTTCGTAATGAATGCCTCTACAAATCTTGTTATGGTCAAAACCACGCCAGACTTACCGTTTTTGAGAAAAAATATGTGCATCGCACAATAACATACATATTTTCAGCTAAAAGTATGGCATAATTTGGTTTATTTTCATTTTCTCGGAAACTAGTAGGCCTAGAATTAAGATTTTTGGTTTAAAATGTTCGTAATGAATGCCTCTACAAATCTTGTTATGGTCAAAACCACGCCAGACTTACCGTTTTTGAGAAAAAATATGTGCATCGCACAATAACATACATATTTTCAGCTAAAAGTATGGCATAATTTGGTTTATTTTCATTTTCTCGGAAACTAGTAGGCCTAGAATTAAGATTTTTGGTTTAAAATGTTCGTAATGAATGCCTCTACAAATCTTGTTATGGTCAAAACCACGCCAGACTTACCGTTTTTGAGAAAAAATATGTGCATCGCACAATAACATACATATTTTCAGCTAAAAGTATGGCATAATTTGGTTTATTTTCATTTTCTCGGAAACTAGTAGGCCTAGAATTAAGATTTTTGGTTTAAAATGTTCGTAATGAATGCCTCTACAAATCTTGTTATGGTCAAAACCACGCCAGACTTACCGTTTTTGAGAAAAAATATGTGCATCGCACAATAACATACATATTTTCAGCTAAAAGTATGGCATAATTTGGTTTATTTTCATTTTCTCGGAAACTAGTAGGCCTAGAATTAAGATTTTTGGTTTAAAATGTTCGTAATGAATGCCTCTACAAATCTTGTTATGGTCAAAACCACGCCAGACTTACCGTTTTTGAGAAAAAATATGTGCATCGCACAATAACATACATATTTTCAGCTAAAAGTATGGCATAATTTGGTTTATTTTCATTTTCTCGGAAACTAGTAGGCCTAGAATTAAGATTTTTGGTTTAAAATGTTCGTAATGAATGCCTCTACAAATCTTGTTATGGTCAAAACCACGCCAGACTTACCGTTTTTGAGAAAAAATATGTGCATCGCACAATAACATACATATTTTCAGCTAAAAGTATGGCATAATTTGGTTTATTTTCATTTTCTCGGAAACTAGTAGGCCTAGAATTAAGATTTTTGGTTTAAAATGTTCGTAATGAATGCCTCTACAAATCTTGTTATGGTCAAAACCACGCCAGACTTACCGTTTTTGAGAAAAAATATGTGCATCGCACAATAACATACATATTTTCAGCTAAAAGTATGGCATAATTTGGTTTATTTTCATTTTCTCGGAAACTAGTAGGCCTAGAATTAAGATTTTTGGTTTAAAATGTTCGTAATGAATGCCTCTACAAATCTTGTTATGGTCAAAACCACGCCAGACTTACCGTTTTTGAGAAAAAATATGTGCATCGCACAATAACATACATATTTTCAGCTAAAAGTATGGCATAATTTGGTTTATTTTCATTTTCTCGGAAACTAGTAGGCCTAGAATTAAGATTTTTGGTTTAAAATGTTCGTAATGAATGCCTCTACAAATCTTGTTATGGTCAAAACCACGCCAGACTTACCGTTTTTGAGAAAAAATATGTGCAACGCACAATAACATACATATTTTTACATATTTTCAGCTAAAAGTATGGCATAATTTGGTTTATTTTCATTTTCTCGGAAACTAGTAGGCCTAGAATTAAGATTTTTGGTTTAAAATGTTCGTAATGAATGCCTCTACAAATCTTGTTATGGTCAAAACCACGCCAGAATTACCGTTTTTGAGAAAAAATATGTGCAACGCACAATAACATACATATTTTTACATATTTTCAGCTAAAAGTATGGCATAATTTGGTTTATTTTCATTTTCTCGGAAACTAGTAGGCCTAGAATTAAGATTTTTGGTTTAAAATGTTCGTAATGAATGCCTCTACAAATCTTGTTATGGTCAAAACCACGCCAGACTTACCGTTTTTGAGAAAAAATATGTGCATCGCACAATAACATACATATTTTCAGCTAAAAGTATGGCATAATTTGGTTTATTTTCATTTTCTCGGAAACTAGTAGGCCTAGAATTAAGATTTTTGGTTTAAAATGTTCGTAATGAATGCCTCTACAAATCTTGTTATGGTCAAAACCACGCCAGACTTACCGTTTTTGAGAAAAAATATGTGCAACGCACAATAACATACATATTTTTACATATTTTCAGCTAAAAGTATGGCATAATTTGGTTTATTTTCATTTTCTCGGAAACTAGTAGGCCTAGAATTAAGATTTTTGGTTTAAAATGTTCGTAATGAATGCCTCTACAAATCTTGTTATGGTCAAAACCACGCCAGACTTACCGTTTTTGAGAAAAAATATGTGCATCGCACAATAACATACATATTTTCAGCTAAAAGTATGGCATAATTTGGTTTATTTTCATTTTCTCGGAAACTAGTAGGCCTAGAATTAAGATTTTTGGTTTAAAATGTTCGTAATGAATGCCTCTACAAATCTTGTTATGGTCAAAACCACGCCAGACTTACCGTTTTTGAGAAAAAATATGTGCATCGCACAATAACATACATATTTTCAGCTAAAAGTATGGCATAATTTGGTTTATTTTCATTTTCTCGGAAACTAGTAGGCCTAGAATTGAGATTTTTGGTTTAAAATGTTCGTAATGAATGCCTCTACAAATCTTGTTATGGTCAAAACCACGCCAGACTTACCGTTTTTGAGAAAAACTATGTGCAACGCACAATAACATACATATTTTTACATATTTTCAGCTAAAAGTATGGCATAATTTGGTTTATTTTCATTTTCTCGGAAACTAGTAGGCCTAGAATTAAGATTTTTGGTTTAAAATGTTCGTAATGAATGCCTCTACAAATCTTGTTATGGTCAAAACCACGCCAGACTTACCGTTTTTGAGAAAAAATATGTGCATCGCACAATAACATACATATTTTCAGCTAAAAGTATGGCATAATTTGGTTTATTTTCATTTTCTCGGAAACTAGTAGGCCTAGAATTAAGATTTTTGGTTTAAAATGTTCGTAATGAATGCCTCTACAAATCTTGTTATGGTCAAAACCACGCCAGACTTACCGTTTTTGAGAAAAAATATGTGCAACGCACAATAACATACATATTTTTACATATTTTCAGCTAAAAGTATGGCATAATTTGGTTTATTTTCATTTTCTCGGAAACTAGTAGGCCTAGAATTAAGATTTTTGGTTTAAAATGTTCGTAATGAATGCCTCTACAAATCTTGTTATGGTCAAAACCACGCCAGACTTACCGTTTTTGAGAAAAAATATGTGCATCGCACAATAACATACATATTTTCAGCTAAAAGTATGGCATAATTTGGTTTATTTTCATTTTCTCGGAAACTAGTAGGCCTAGAATTAAGATTTTTGGTTTAAAATGTTCGTAATGAATGCCTCTACAAATCTTGTTATGGTCAAAACCACGCCAGACTTACCGTTTTTGAGAAAAAATATGTGCATCGCACAATAACATACATATTTTCAGCTAAAAGTATGGCATAATTTGGTTTATTTTCATTTTCTCGGAAACTAGTAGGCCTAGAATTGAGATTTTTGGTTTAAAATGTTCGTAATGAATGCCTCTACAAATCTTGTTATGGTCAAAACCACGCCAGACTTACCGTTTTTGAGAAAAACTATGTGCAACGCACAATAACATACATATTTTTACATATTTTCAGCTAAAAGTATGGCATAATTTGGTTTATTTTCATTTTCTCGGAAACTAGTAGGCCTAGAATTAAGATTTTTGGTTTAAAATGTTCGTAATGAATGCCTCTACAAATCTTGTTATGGTCAAAACCACGCCAGACTTACCGTTTTTGAGAAAAAATATGTGCATCGCACAATAACATACATATTTTCAGCTAAAAGTATGGCATAATTTGGTTTATTTTCATTTTCTCGGAAACTAGTAGGCCTAGAATTAAGATTTTTGGTTTAAAATGTTCGTAATGAATGCCTCTACAAATCTTGTTATGGTCAAAACCACGCCAGACTTACCGTTTTTGAGAAAAAATATGTGCATCGCACAATAACATACATATTTTCAGCTAAAAGTATGGCATAATTTGGTTTATTTTCATTTTCTCGGAAACTAGTAGGCCTAGAATTAAGATTTTTGGTTTAAAATGTTCGTAATGAATGCCTCTACAAATCTTGTTATGGTCAAAACCACGCCAGACTTACCGTTTTTGAGAAAAAATATGTGCATCGCACAATAACATACATATTTTCAGCTAAAAGTATGGCATAATTTGGTTTATTTTCATTTTCTCGGAAACTAGTAGGCCTAGAATTAAGATTTTTGGTTTAAAATGTTCGTAATGAATGCCTCTACAAATCTTGTTATGGTCAAAACCACGCCAGACTTACCGTTTTTGAGAAAAAATATGTGCATCGCACAATAACATACATATTTTCAGCTAAAAGTATGGCATAATTTGGTTTATTTTCATTTTCTCGGAAACTAGTAGGCCTAGAATTAAGATTTTTGGTTTAAAATGTTCGTAATGAATGCCTCTACAAATCTTGTTATGGTCAAAACCACGCCAGACTTACCGTTTTTGAGAAAAAATATGTGCAACGCACAATAACATACATATTTTTACATATTTTCAGCTAAAAGTATGGCATAATTTGGTTTATTTTCATTTTCTCGGAAACTAGTAGGCCTAGAATTAAGATTTTTGGTTTAAAATGTTCGTAATGAATGCCTCTACAAATCTTGTTATGGTCAAAACCACGCCAGACTTACCGTTTTTGAGAAAAAATATGTGCAACGCACAATAACATACATATTTTTACATATTTTCAGCTAAAAGTATGGCATAATTTGGTTTATTTTCATTTTCTCGGAAACTAGTAGGCCTAGAATTAAGATTTTTGGTTTAAAATGTTCGTAATGAATGCCTCTACAAATCTTGTTATGGTCAAAACCACGCCAGACTTACCGTTTTTGAGAAAAAATATGTGCATCGCACAATAACATACATATTTTCAGCTAAAAGTATGGCATAATTTGGTTTATTTTCATTTTCTCGGAAACTAGTAGGCCTAGAATTAAGATTTTTGGTTTAAAATGTTCGTAATGAATGCCTCTACAAATCTTGTTATGGTCCAAACCACGCCAGACTTACCGTTTTTGAGAAAAAATATGTGCATCGCACAATAACATACATATTTTCAGCTAAAAGTATGGCATAATTTGGTTTATTTTCATTTTCTCGGAAACTAGTAGGCCTAGAATTAAGATTTTTGGTTTAAAATGTTCGTAATGAATGCCTCTACAAATCTTGTTATGGTCAAAACCACGCCAGACTTACCGTTTTTGAGAAAAAATATGTGCAACGCACAATAACATACATATTTTTACATATTTTCAGCTAAAAGTATGGCATAATTTGGTTTATTTTCATTTTCTCGGAAACTAGTAGGCCTAGAATTAAGATTTTTGGTTTAAAATGTTCGTAATGAATGCCTCTACAAATCTTGTTATGGTCAAAACCACGCCAGACTTACCGTTTTTGAGAAAAAATATGTGCATCGCACAATAACATACATATTTTCAGCTAAAAGTATGGCATAATTTGGTTTATTTTCATTTTCTCGGAAACTAGTAGGCCTAGAATTAAGATTTTTGGTTTAAAATGTTCGTAATGAATGCCTCTACAAATCTTGTTATGGTCAAAACCACGCCAGACTTACCGTTTTTGAGAAAAAATATGTGCATCGCACAATAACATACATATTTTCAGCTAAAAGTATGGCATAATTTGGTTTATTTTCATTTTCTCGGAAACTAGTAGGCCTAGAATTAAGATTTTTGGTTTAAAATGTTCGTAATGAATGCCTCTACAAATCTTGTTATGGTCAAAACCACGCCAGACTTACCGTTTTTGAGAAAAAATATGTGCATCGCACAATAACATACATATTTTCAGCTAAAAGTATGGCATAATTTGGTTTATTTTCATTTTCTCGGAAACTAGTAGGCCTAGAATTAAGATTTTTGGTTTAAAATGTTCGTAATGAATGCCTCTACAAATCTTGTTATGGTCAAAACCACGCCAGACTTACCGTTTTTGAGAAAAAATATGTGCAACGCACAATAACATACATATTTTTACATATTTTCAGCTAAAAGTATGGCATAATTTGGTTTATTTTCATTTTCTCGGAAACTAGTAGGCCTAGAATTAAGATTTTTGGTTTAAAATGTTCGTAATGAATGCCTCTACAAATCTTGTTATGGTCAAAACCACGCCAGACTTACCGTTTTTGAGAAAAAATATGTGCATCGCACAATAACATACATATTTTCAGCTAAAAGTATGGCATAATTTGGTTTATTTTCATTTTCTCGGAAACTAGTAGGCCTAGAATTAAGATTTTTGGTTTAAAATGTTCGTAATGAATGCCTCTACAAATCTTGTTATGGTCAAAACCACGCCAGACTTACCGTTTTTGAGAAAAAATATGTGCATCGCACAATAACATACATATTTTCAGCTAAAAGTATGGCATAATTTGGTTTATTTTCATTTTCTCGGAAACTAGTAGGCCTAGAATTAAGATTTTTGGTTTAAAATGTTCGTAATGAATGCCTCTACAAATCTTGTTATGGTCAAAACCACGCCAGACTTACCGTTTTTGAGAAAAAATATGTGCATCGCACAATAACATACATATTTTCAGCTAAAAGTATGGCATAATTTGGTTTATTTTCATTTTCTCGGAAACTAGTAGGCCTAGAATTAAGATTTTTGGTTTAAAATGTTCGTAATGAATGCCTCTACAAATCTTGTTATGGTCAAAACCACGCCAGACTTACCGTTTTTGAGAAAAAATATGTGCATCGCACAATAACATACATATTTTCAGCTAAAAGTATGGCATAATTTGGTTTATTTTCATTTTCTCGGAAACTAGTAGGCCTAGAATTAAGATTTTTGGTTTAAAATGTTCGTAATGAATGCCTCTACAAATCTTGTTATGGTCAAAACAACGCCAGACTTACCGTTTTTGAGAAAAAATATGTGCATCGCACAATAACATACATATTTTCAGCTAAAAGTATGGCATAATTTGGTTTATTTTCATTTTCTCGGAAACTAGTAGGCCTAGAATTAAGATTTTTGGTTTAAAATGTTCGTAATGAATGCCTCTACAAATCTTGTTATGGTCAAAACCACGCCAGACTTACCGTTTTTGAGAAAAAATATGTGCATCGCACAATAACATACATATTTTCAGCTAAAAGTATGGCATAATTTGGTTTATTTTCATTTTCTCGGAAACTAGTAGGCCTAGAATTAAGATTTTTGGTTTAAAATGTTCGTAATGAATGCCTCTACAAATCTTGTTATGGTCAAAACCACGCCAGACTTACCGTTTTTGAGAAAAAATATGTGCAACGCACAATAACATACATATTTTTACATATTTTCAGCTAAAAGTATGGCATAATTTGGTTTATTTTCATTTTCTCGGAAACTAGTAGGCCTAGAATTAAGATTTTTGGTTTAAAATGTTCGTAATGAATGCCTCTACAAATCTTGTTATGGTCAAAACCACGCCAGACTTACCGTTTTTGAGAAAAAATATGTGCATCGCACAATAACATACATATTTTCAGCTAAAAGTATGGCATAATTTGGTTTATTTTCATTTTCTCGGAAACTAGTAGGCCTAGAATTAAGATTTTTGGTTTAAAATGTTCGTAATGAATGCCTCTACAAATCTTGTTATGGTCAAAACCACGCCAGACTTACCGTTTTTGAGAAAAAATATGTGCATCGCACAATAACATACATATTTTCAGCTAAAAGTATGGCATAATTTGGTTTATTTTCATTTTCTCGGAAACTAGTAGGCCTAGAATTAAGATTTTTGGTTTAAAATGTTCGTAATGAATGCCTCTACAAATCTTGTTATGGTCAAAACCACGCCAGACTTACCGTTTTTGAGAAAAAATATGTGCATCGCACAATAACATACATATTTTCAGCTAAAAGTATGGCATAATTTGGTTTATTTTCATTTTCTCGGAAACTAGTAGGCCTAGAATTAAGATTTTTGGTTTAAAATGTTCGTAATGAATGCCTCTACAAATCTTGTTATGGTCAAAACCACGCCAGACTTACCGTTTTTGAGAAAAAATATGTGCATCGCACAATAACATACATATTTTCAGCTAAAAGTATGGCATAATTTGGTTTATTTTCATTTTCTCGGAAACTAGTAGGCCTAGAATTAAGATTTTTGGTTTAAAATGTTCGTAATGAATGCCTCTACAAATCTTGTTATGGTCAAAACCACGCCAGACTTACCGTTTTTGAGAAAAAATATGTGCATCGCACAATAACATACATATTTTCAGCTAAAAGTATGGCATAATTTGGTTTATTTTCATTTTCTCGGAAACTAGTAGGCCTAGAATTAAGATTTTTGGTTTAAAATGTTCGTAATGAATGCCTCTACAAATCTTGTTATGGTCAAAACCACGCCAGACTTACCGTTTTTGAGAAAAAATATGTGCATCGCACAATAACATACATATTTTCAGCTAAAAGTATGGCATAATTTGGTTTATTTTCATTTTCTCGGAAACTAGTAGGCCTAGAATTAAGATTTTTGGTTTAAAATGTTCGTAATGAATGCCTCTACAAATCTTGTTATGGTCAAAACCACGCCAGACTTACCGTTTTTGAGAAAAAATATGTGCATCGCACAATAACATACATATTTTCAGCTAAAAGTATGGCATAATTTGGTTTATTTTCATTTTCTCGGAAACTAGTAGGCCTAGAATTAAGATTTTTGGTTTAAAATGTTCGTAATGAATGCCTCTACAAATCTTGTTATGGTCAAAACCACGCCAGACTTACCGTTTTTGAGAAAAAATATGTGCAACGCACAATAACATACATATTTTTACATATTTTCAGCTAAAAGTATGGCATAATTTGGTTTATTTTCATTTTCTCGGAAACTAGTAGGCCTAGAATTAAGATTTTTGGTTTAAAATGTTCGTAATGAATGCCTCTACAAATCTTGTTATGGTCAAAACCACGCCAGACTTACCGTTTTTGAGAAAAAATATGTGCATCGCACAATAACATACATATTTTCAGCTAAAAGTATGGCATAATTTGGTTTATTTTCATTTTCTCGGAAACTAGTAGGCCTAGAATTAAGATTTTTGGTTTAAAATGTTCGTAATGAATGCCTCTACAAATCTTGTTATGGTCAAAACCACGCCAGACTTACCGTTTTTGAGAAAAAATATGTGCATCGCACAATAACATACATATTTTCAGCTAAAAGTATGGCATAATTTGGTTTATTTTCATTTTCTCGGAAACTAGTAGGCCTAGAATTAAGATTTTTGGTTTAAAATGTTCGTAATGAATGCCTCTACAAATCTTGTTATGGTCAAAACCACGCCAGACTTACCGTTTTTGAGAAAAAATATGTGCAACGCACAATAACATACATATTTTTACATATTTTCAGCTAAAAGTATGGCATAATTTGGTTTATTTTCATTTTCTCGGAAACTAGTAGGCCTAGAATTAAGATTTTTGGTTTAAAATGTTCGTAATGAATGCCTCTACAAATCTTGTTATGGTCAAAACCACGCCAGACTTACCGTTTTTGAGAAAAAATATGTGCATCGCACAATAACATACATATTTTCAGCTAAAAGTATGGCATAATTTGGTTTATTTTCATTTTCTCGGAAACTAGTAGGCCTAGAATTAAGATTTTTGGTTTAAAATGTTCGTAATGAATGCCTCTACAAATCTTGTTATGGTCAAAACCACGCCAGACTTACCGTTTTTGAGAAAAAATATGTGCATCGCACAATAACATACATATTTTCAGCTAAAAGTATGGCATAATTTGGTTTATTTTCATTTTCTCGGAAACTAGTAGGCCTAGAATTAAGATTTTTGGTTTAAAATGTTCGTAATGAATGCCTCTACAAATCTTGTTATGGTCAAAACCACGCCAGACTTACCGTTTTTGAGAAAAAATATGTGCATCGCACAATAACATACATATTTTCAGCTAAAAGTATGGCATAATTTGGTTTATTTTCATTTTCTCGGAAACTAGTAGGCCTAGAATTAAGATTTTTGGTTTAAAATGTTCGTAATGAATGCCTCTACAAATCTTGTTATGGTCAAAACCACGCCAGACTTACCGTTTTTGAGAAAAAATATGTGCAACGCACAATAACATACATATTTTTACATATTTTCAGCTAAAAGTATGGCATAATTTGGTTTATTTTCATTTTCTCGGAAACTAGTAGGCCTAGAATTAAGATTTTTGGTTTAAAATGTTCGTAATGAATGCCTCTACAAATCTTGTTATGGTCAAAACCACGCCAGACTTACCGTTTTTGAGAAAAAATATGTGCATCGCACAATAACATACATATTTTCAGCTAAAAGTATGGCATAATTTGGTTTATTTTCATTTTCTCGGAAACTAGTAGGCCTAGAATTAAGATTTTTGGTTTAAAATGTTCGTAATGAATGCCTCTACAAATCTTGTTATGGTCAAAACCACGCCAGACTTACCGTTTTTGAGAAAAAATATGTGCAACGCACAATAACATACATATTTTTACATATTTTCAGCTAAAAGTATGGCATAATTTGGTTTATTTTCATTTTCTCGGAAACTAGTAGGCCTAGAATTAAGATTTTTGGTTTAAAATGTTCGTAATGAATGCCTCTACAAATCTTGTTATGGTCAAAACCACGCCAGACTTACCGTTTTTGAGAAAAAATATGTGCAACGCACAATAACATACATATTTTTACATATTTTCAGCTAAAAGTATGGCATAATTTGGTTTATTTTCATTTTCTCGGAAACTAGTAGGCCTAGAATTAAGATTTTTGGTTTAAAATGTTCGTAATGAATGCCTCTACAAATCTTGTTATGGTCAAAACCACGCCAGACTTACCGTTTTTGAGAAAAAATATGTGCATCGCACAATAACATACATATTTTCAGCTAAAAGTATGGCATAATTTGGTTTATTTTCATTTTCTCGGAAACTAGTAGGCCTAGAATTAAGATTTTTGGTTTAAAATGTTCGTAATGAATGCCTCTACAAATCTTGTTATGGTCAAAACCACGCCAGACTTACCGTTTTTGAGAAAAAATATGTGCATCGCACAATAACATACATATTTTCAGCTAAAAGTATGGCATAATTTGGTTTATTTTCATTTTCTCGGAAACTAGTAGGCCTAGAATTAAGATTTTTGGTTTAAAATGTTCGTAATGAATGCCTCTACAAATCTTGTTATGGTCAAAACCACGCCAGACTTACCGTTTTTGAGAAAAAATATGTGCATCGCACAATAACATACATATTTTCAGCTAAAAGTATGGCATAATTTGGTTTATTTTCATTTTCTCGGAAACTAGTAGGGCTAGAATTAAGATTTTTGGTTTAAAATGTTCGTAATGAATGCCTCTACAAATCTTGTTATGGTCAAAACCACGCCAGACTTACCGTTTTTGAGAAAAAATATGTGCAACGCACAATAACATACATATTTTTACATATTTTCAGCTAAAAGTATGGCATAATTTGGTTTATTTTCATTTTCTCGGAAACTAGTAGGCCTAGAATTAAGATTTTTGGTTTAAAATGTTCGTAATGAATGCCTCTACAAATCTTGTTATGGTCAAAACCACGCCAGACTTACCGTTTTTGAGAAAAAATATGTGCAACGCACAATAACATACATATTTTTACATATTTTCAGCTAAAAGTATGGCATAATTTGGTTTATTTTCATTTTCTCGGAAACTAGTAGGCCTAGAATTAAGATTTTTGGTTTAAAATGTTCGTAATGAATGCCTCTACAAATCTTGTTATGGTCAAAACCACGCCAGACTTACCGTTTTTGAGAAAAAATATGTGCATCGCACAATAACATACATATTTTCAGCTAAAAGTATGGCATAATTTGGTTTATTTTCATTTTCTCGGAAACTAGTAGGCCTAGAATTAAGATTTTTGGTTTAAAATGTTCGTAATGAATGCCTCTACAAATCTTGTTATGGTCAAAACCACGCCAGACTTACCGTTTTTGAGAAAAAATATGTGCAACGCACAATAACATACATATTTTTACATATTTTCAGCTAAAAGTATGGCATAATTTGGTTTATTTTCATTTTCTCGGAAACTAGTAGGCCTAGAATTAAGATTTTTGGTTTAAAATGTTCGTAATGAATGCCTCTACAAATCTTGTTATGGTCAAAACCACGCCAGACTTACCGTTTTTGAGAAAAAATATGTGCAACGCACAATAACATACATATTTTTACATATTTTCAGCTAAAAGTATGGCATAATTTGGTTTATTTTCATTTTCTCGGAAACTAGTAGGCCTAGAATTAAGATTTTTGGTTTAAAATGTTCGTAATGAATGCCTCTACAAATCTTGTTATGGTCAAAACCACGCCAGACTTACCGTTTTTGAGAAAAAATATGTGCATCGCACAATAACATACATATTTTCAGCTAAAAGTATGGCATAATTTGGTTTATTTTCATTTTCTCGGAAACTAGTAGGCCTAGAATTAAGATTTTTGGTTTAAAATGTTCGTAATGAATGCCTCTACAAATCTTGTTATGGTCAAAACCACGCCAGACTTACCGTTTTTGAGAAAAAATATGTGCATCGCACAATAACATACATATTTTCAGCTAAAAGTATGGCATAATTTGGTTTATTTTCATTTTCTCGGAAACTAGTAGGCCTAGAATTAAGATTTTTGGTTTAAAATGTTCGTAATGAATGCCTCTACAAATCTTGTTATGGTCAAAACCACGCCAGACTTACCGTTTTTGAGAAAAAATATGTGCATCGCACAATAACATACATATTTTCAGCTAAAAGTATGGCATAATTTGGTTTATTTTCATTTTCTCGGAAACTAGTAGGCCTAGAATTAAGATTTTTGGTTTAAAATGTTCGTAATGAATGCCTCTACAAATCTTGTTATGGTCAAAACCACGCCAGACTTACCGTTTTTGAGAAAAAATATGTGCATCGCACAATAACATACATATTTTTACATATTTTCAGCTAAAAGTATGGCATAATTTGGTTTATTTTCATTTTCTCGGAAACTAGTAGGCCTAGAATTAAGATTTTTGGTTTAAAATGTTCGTAATGAATGCCTCTACAAATCTTGTTATGGTCAAAACCACGCCAGACTTACCGTTTTTGAGAAAAAATATGTGCATCGCACAATAACATACATATTTTCAGCTAAAAGTATGGCATAATTTGGTTTATTTTCATTTTCTCGGAAACTAGTAGGCCTAGAATTAAGATTTTTGGTTTAAAATGTTCGTAATGAATGCCTCTACAAATCTTGTTATGGTCAAAACCACGCCAGACTTACCGTTTTTGAGAAAAAATATGTGCATCGCACAATAACATACATATTTTCAGCTAAAAGTATGGCATAATTTGGTTTATTTTCATTTTCTCGGAAACTAGTAGGCCTAGAATTAAGATTTTTGGTTTAAAATGTTCGTAATGAATGCCTCTACAAATCTTGTTATGGTCAAAACCACGCCAGACTTACCGTTTTTGAGAAAAAATATGTGCATCGCACAATAACATACATATTTTCAGCTAAAAGTATGGCATAATTTGGTTTATTTTCATTTTCTCGGAAACTAGTAGGCCTAGAATTAAGATTTTTGGTTTAAAATGTTCGTAATGAATGCCTCTACAAATCTTGTTATGGTCAAAACCACGCCAGACTTACCGTTTTTGAGAAAAAATATGTGCATCGCACAATAACATACATATTTTCAGCTAAAAGTATGGCATAATTTGGTTTATTTTCATTTTCTCGGAAACTAGTAGGCCTAGAATCAAGATTTTTGGTTTAAAATGTTCGTAATGAATGCCTCTACAAATCTTGTTATGGTCAAAACCACGCCAGACTTACCGTTTTTGAGAAAAAATATGTGCATCGCACAATAACATACATATTTTCAGCTAAAAGTATGGCATAATTTGGTTTATTTTCATTTTCTCGGAAACTAGTAGGCCTAGAATTAAGATTTTTGGTTTAAAATGTTCGTAATGAATGCCTCTACAAATCTTGTTATGGTCAAAACCACGCCAGACTTACCGTTTTTGAGAAAAAATATGTGCATCGCACAATAACATACATATTTTCAGCTAAAAGTATGGCATAATTTGGTTTATTTTCATTTTCTCGGAAACTAGTAGGCCTAGAATTAAGATTTTTGGTTTAAAATGTTCGTAATGAATGCCTCTACAAATCTTGTTATGGTCAAAACCACGCCAGACTTACCGTTTTTGAGAAAAAATATGTGCATCGCACAATAACATACATATTTTCAGCTAAAAGTATGGCAAAATTTGGTTTATTTTCATTTTCTCGGAAACTAGTAGGCCTAGAATTAAGATTTTTGGTTTAAAATGTTCGTAATGAATGCCTCTACAAATCTTGTTATGGTCAAAACCACGCCAGACTTACCGTTTTTGAGAAAAAATATGTGCATCGCACAATAACATACATATTTTCAGCTAAAAGTATGGCATAATTTGGTTTATTTTCATTTTCTCGGAAACTAGTAGGCCTAGAATTAAGATTTTTGGTTTAAAATGTTCGTAATGAATGCCTCTACAAATCTTGTTATGGTCAAAACCACGCCAGACTTACCGTTTTTGAGAAAAAATATGTGCATCGCACAATAACATACATATTTTCAGCTAAAAGTATGGCATAATTTGGTTTATTTTCATTTTCTCGGAAACTAGTAGGCCTAGAATTAAGATTTTTGGTTTAAAATGTTCGTAATGAATGCCTCTACAAATCTTGTTATGGTCAAAACCACGCCAGACTTACCGTTTTTGAGAAAAAATATGTGCATCGCACAATAACATACATATTTTCAGCTAAAAGTATGGCATAATTTGGTTTATTTTCATTTTCTC
>CAKNEX010000018.1:0-46747 GCA_930367185.1 Myathropa florea
TATGGCATAATTTGGATTATTTTCATTTTCTCTCGGAAACTAGTAGGCCTAGAATTAAGATTTTTGGTTTAAAAAGTTCGTAATGAATGCCTCTACAAAATCTTGTTATGTCAAAACCACGCCCAGACTTACCGTTTTTGAGAAAAATATGTGCAATCGCACAATAACATACATATTTTTACATATTTTCAGCTAAAAGTATGGCATAATTTGGTTTATTTTCATTTTCTCGGAAACTAGTAGGCCTAGAATAAGATTTTTGGTTTAAAATGTTCGTAATGAATGCCTCTACAAATCTTGTTATGGTCAAAACCACGCCAGACTTACCGTTTTGAGAAAAAATATGTGCATCGCACAATAACATACATATTTTTACATATTTTCAGCTAAAAGTATGGCATAATTTGGTTTATTTTCATTTTCTCGGAAACTAGTAGGCCTAGAATTAAGATTTTTGGTTTAAAATGTTCGTAATGAATGCCTCTACAAATCTTGTTAATGGTCAAAACCACGCCAGACTTACCGTTTTGAGAAAAAATATGTGCATCGCACAATAACATACATATTTTTACATATTTTCAGCTAAAAGTATGGCATAATTTGGTTTATTTTCATTTTCTCGGAAACTAGTAGGCCTAGAATTAAGATTTTTGGTTTAAAATGTTCGTAATGAATGCCTCTACAAATCTTGTTATGGTCAAAACCACGCCAGACTTACCGTTTTTGAGAAAAAATATGTGCATCGCACAATAACATTACATATTTTCAGCTAAAAGTATGGCATAATTTGGTTTATTTTCATTTTTCTCGGAAACTAGTAGGCCTAGAATTAAGATTTTTGGTTTAAAATGTTCGTAATGAATGCCTCTACAAATCTTGTTATGGTCAAAACCACGCCAGACTTACCGTTTTTGAGAAAAAATATGTGCATCGCACAATAACATACATATTTTCAGCTAAAAGTATGGCATAATTTGGTTTATTTTCATTTTCTCGGAAACTAGTAGGCCTAGAATTAAGATTTTTGGTTTAAAATGTTCGTAATGAATGCCTCTACAAATCTTGTTATGGTCAAAACCACGCAGACTTACCGTTTTTGAGAAAAAATATGTGCATCGCACAATAACATACATATTTTTACATATTTTCAGCTAAAAGTATGGCATAATTTGGTTTATTTTCATTTTCTCGGAAACTAGTAGGCCTAGAATTAAGATTTTTGGTTTAAAATGTCGTAATGAATGCCTCTACAAATCTTGTTATGGTCAAAACCACGCCAGACTTACCGTTTTTGAGAAAAAATATGTGCATCGCACAATAACATACATATTTTTACATTTTTCAGCTAAAAGTATGGCATAATTTGGTTTATTTCATTTTCTCGGAAACTAGTAGGCCTAGAATTAAGATTTTTGGTTTAAAATGTTCGTAATGAATGCCTCTACAAATCTTGTTATGGTCAAAACCACGCCAGACCTTACCGTTTTTGAGAAAAAATATGTGCATCGCACAATAACATACATATTTTAACATATTTTCAGCTAAAAGTATGGCATAATTTGGTTTATTTTCATTTTCTCGGAAACTAGTAGGCCTAGAATTAAGATTTTTGGTTTAAAATGTTCGTAATGAATGCCTCTACAAATCTTGTTATGGTCAAAACCACGCCAGACTTACCGTTTTTGAGAAAAAAAAATGTGCATCGCACAATAACATACTTATTTTTACATATTTTCAGCTAAAAGTATGGCATAATTTGGTTTATTTTCATTTTCTCGGAAACTAGTAGGCCTAGAATTAAGATTTTTTGGTTTAAAATGTTCGTAATGAATGCCTCTACAAATCTTGTTATGGTCAAAACCACGCCAGACTTACCGTTTTTGAGAAAAAATATGTGCATTCGCACAATAACATACATATTTTCAGCTAAAAGTATGGCATAATTTGGTTTATTTTCATTTTCTCGGAAACTAGTAGGCCTAGAATTAAGATTTTTGTTTAAAATGTTCGTAATGAATGCCTCTACAAATCTTGTTATGGTCAAAACCACGCCAGACTTACCGTTTTTGAGAAAAAATATGTGCATCGCACAATAACATACATATTTTCAGCTAAAAGTATGGCATAATTTGGTTTATTTTCATTTTCTCGGAAACTAGTAGGCCTAGAATTAAGATTTTTGGTTTAAAATGTTCGTATGAATGCCTCTACAAATCTTGTTATGGTCAAAAACCACGTCCAGACTTACCGTTTTTGAGAAAAAATATGTGCATCGCACAATAACATACATATTTTTACATATTTTCAGCTAAAAGTATGGCATAATTTGGTTTATTTTCATTTTCTCGGAAACTAGTAGGCCTAGAATTAAGATTTTTGGTTTAAAATGTCGTAATGAATGCCTCTACAAATCTTGTTATGGTCAAAACCACGCCAGACTTACCGTTTTTGAGAAAAAATATGTGCATCGCACAATAACATACATATTTTCAGCTAAAAGTATGGCATAATTTGGTTTATTTTCATTTTCTCGGAAACTAGTAGGCCTAGAATTAAGATTTTTGGTTTAAAATGTTCGTAATGAATGCCTCTACAAATCTTGTTATGGTCAAAACCACGCCAGACTTACCGTTTTTGAGATAAAATATGTGCATCGCACAATAACATACATATTTTCAGCTAAAAGTATGGCATAATTTGGTTTATTTTCATTTTCTCGGAAACTAGTAGGCCTAGAATTAAGATTTTTGGTTTAAAATGTTCGTAATGAATGCCTCTACAAATCTTGTTATGGTCAAAACCACGCCAGACTTACCGTTTTTGAGAAAAAATATGTGCATCGCACAATAACATACATATTTTTACATATTTTCAGCTAAAAGTATGGCATAATTTGGTTTATTTTCATTTTCTCGGAAACTAGTAGGCCTAGAATTAAGATTTTTGGTTTAAAATGTTCGTAATGAATGCCTCTACAAATCTTGTTATGGTCAAAACCACGCCAGACTTACCGTTTTTGAGAAAAAATATGTGCATCGCACAATAACATACATATTTTCAGCTAAAAGTATGGCATAATTTGGTTTATTTTCATTTTCTCGGAAACTAGTAGGCCTAGAATTAAGATTTTTGGTTTAAAATGTTCGTAATGAATGCCTCTACAAATCTTGTTATGGTCAAAACCACGCCAGACTTACCGTTTTTGAGAAAAAATATGTGCATCGCACAATAACATACATATTTTCAGCTAAAAGTATGGCATAATTTGGTTTATTTTCATTTTCTCGGAAACTAGTAGGCCTAGAATTAAGATTTTTGGTTTAAAATGTTCGTAATGAATGCCTCTACAAATCTTGTTATGGTCAAAACCACGCCAGACTTACCGTTTTTGAGAAAAAATATGTGCATCGCACAATAACATACATATTTTTACATATTTCAGCTAAAAGTATGGCATAATTTGGTTTATTTTCATTTTCTCGGAAACTAGTAGGCCTAGAATTAAGATTTTTGGTTTAAAATGTTCGTAATGAATGCCTCTACAAATCTTGTTATGGTCAAAACCACGCCAGACTTACCGTTTTTGAGAAAAAATATGTGCATCGCACAATAACATACATATTTTTACATATTTTCAGCTAAAAGTATGGCATAATTTGGTTTATTTTCATTTTCTCGGAAACTAGTAGGCCTAGAATTAAGATTTTTGGTTTAAAATGTTCGTAATGAATGCCTCTACAAATCTTGTTATGGTCAAAACCACGCCAGACTTACCGTTTTTGAGAAAAAATATGTGCATCGCACAATAACATACATATTTTCAGCTAAAAGTATGGCATAATTTGGTTTATTTTCATTTTCTCGGAAACTAGTAGGCCTAGAATTAAGATTTTTGGTTTAAAATGTTCGTAATGAATGCCTCTACAAATCTTGTTATGGTCAAAACCACGCCAGACTTACCGTTTTTGAGAAAAAATATGTGCATCGCACAATAACATACATATTTTTACATATTTTCAGCTAAAAGTATGGCATAATTTGGTTTATTTTCATTTTCTCGGAAACTAGTAGGCCTAGAATTAAGATTTTTGGTTTAAAATGTTCGTAATGAATGCCTCTACAAATCTTGTTATGGTCAAAACCACGCCAGACTTACCGTTTTTGAGAAAAAATATGTGCATCGCACAATAACATACATATTTTCAGCTAAAAGTATGGCATAATTTGGTTTATTTTCATTTTCTCGGAAACTAGTAGGCCTAGAATTAAGATTTTTGGTTTAAAATGTTCGTAATGAATGCCTCTACAAATCTTGTTATGGTCAAAACCACGCCAGACTTACCGTTTTTGAGAAAAAATATGTGCATCGCACAATAACATGCATATTTTCAGCTAAAAGTATGGCATAATTTGGTTTATTTTCATTTTCTCGGAAACTAGTAGGCCTAGAATTAAGATTTTTGGTTTAAAATGTTCGTAATGAATGCCTCTACAAATCTTGTTATGGTCAAAACCACGCCAGACTTACCGTTTTTGAGAAAAAATATGTGCATCGCACAATAACATACATATTTTCAGCTAAAAGTATGGCATAATTTGGTTTATTTTCATTTTCTCGGAAACTAGTAGGCCTAGAATTAAGATTTTTGGTTTAAAATGTTCGTAATGAATGCCTCTACAAATCTTGTTATGGTCAAAACCACGCCAGACTTACCGTTTTTGAGAAAAAATATGTGCATCGCACAATAACATACATATTTTCAGCTAAAAGTATGGCATAATTTGGTTTATTTTCATTTTCTCGGAAACTAGTAGGCCTAGAATTAAGATTTTTGGTTTAAAATGTTCGTAATGAATGCCTCTACAAATCTTGTAATGGTCAAAACCACGCCAGACTTACCGTTTTTGAGAAAAATATGTGCATCGCACAATAACATACATATTTTTACATATTTTCAGCTAAAAGTATGGCATAATTTGGTTTATTTTCATTTTCTCGGAAACTAGTAGGCCTAGAATTAAGATTTTTGGTTTAAAATGTTCGTAATGAATGCCTCTACAAATCTTGTTATGGTCAAAACCACGCCAGACTTACCGTTTTTGAGAAAAAATATGTGCATCGCACAATAACATACATATTTTCAGCTAAAAGTATGGCATAATTTGGTTTATTTTCATTTTCTCGGAAACTAGTAGGCCTAGAATTAAGATTTTTGGTTTAAAATGTTCGTTATGAATGCCTCTACAAATCTTGTTATGGTCAAAACCACGCCAGACTTACCGTTTTTGAGAAAAAATATGTGCATCGCACAATAACATACATATTTTTACATATTTTCAGCTAAAAGTATGGCATAATTTGGTTTATTTTCATTTTCTCGGAAACTAGTAGGCCTAGAATTAAGATTTTTGGTTTAAAATGTTCGTAATGAATGCCTCTACAAATCTTGTTATGGTCAAAACCACGCCAGACTTACCGTTTTTGAGAAAAAATATGTGCATCGCACAATAACATACATATTTTCAGCTAAAAGTATGGCATAATTTGGTTTATTTTCATTTTCTCGGAAACTAGTAGGCCTAGAATTAAGATTTTTGGTTTAAAATGTTCGTAATGAATGCCTCTACAAATCTTGTTATGGTCAAAACCACGCCAGACTTACCGTTTTTGAGAAAAAATATGTGCATCGCACAATAACATACATATTTTCAGCTAAAAGTATGGCATAATTTGGTTTATTTTCATTTTCTCGGAAACTAGTAGGCCTAGAATTAAGATTTTTGGTTTAAAATGTTTGTAATGAATGCCTCTACAAATCTTGTTATGGTCAAAACCACGCCAGACTTACCGTTTTTGAGAAAAAATATGTGCATCGCACAATAACATACATATTTTCAGCTAAAAGTATGGCATAATTTGGTTTATTTTCATTTTCTCGGAAACTAGTAGGCCTAGAATTAAGATTTTTGGTTTAAAATGTTCGTAATGAATGCCTCTACAAATCTTGTTATGGTCAAAACCACGCCAGACTTACCGTTTTTGAGAAAAAATATGTGCATCGCACAATAACATACATATTTTTACATATTTTCAGCTAAAATTATGGCATAATTTGGTTTATTTTCATTTTCTCGGAAACTAGTAGGCCTAGAATTAAGATTTTTGGTTTAAAATGTTCGTAATGAATGCCTCTACAAATCTTGTTATGGTCAAAACCACGCCAGACTTACCGTTTTTGAGAAAAAATATGTGCATCGCACAATAACATACATATTTTCAGCTAAAAGTATGGCATAATTTGGTTTATTTTCATTTTCTCGGAAACTAGTAGGCCTAGAATTAAGATTTTTGGTTTAAAATGTTCGTAATGAATGCCTCTACAAATCTTGTTATGGTCAAAACCACGCCAGACTTACCGTTTTTGAGAAAAAATATGTGCATCGCACAATAACATACATATTTTCAGCTAAAAGTATGGCATAATTTGGTTTATTTTCATTTTCTCGGAAACTAGTAGGCCTAGAATTAAGATTTTTCGTTTAAAATGTTCGTAATGAATGCCTCTACAAATCTTGTTATGGTCAAAACCACGCCAGACTTACCGTTTTTGAGAAAAAATATGTGCATCGCACAATAACATACATATTTTCAGCTAAAAGTATGGCATAATTTGGTTTATTTTCATTTTCTCGGAAACTAGTAGGCCTAGAATTAAGATTTTTGGTTTAAAATGTTCGTAATGAATGCCTCTACAAATCTTGTTATGGTCAAAACCACGCCAGACTTACCGTTTTTGAGAAAAAATATGTGCATCGCACAATAACATACATATTTTTACATATTTTCAGCTAAAAGTATGGCATAATTTGGTTTATTTTCATTTTCTCGGAAACTAGTAGGCCTAGAATTAAGATTTTTGGTTTAAAATGTTCGTAATGAATGCCTCTACAAATCTTGTTATGGTCAAAACCACGCCAGACTTACCGTTTTTGAGAAAAAATATGTGCATCGCACAATAACATACATATTTTTACATATTTTCAGCTAAAAGTATGGCATAATTTGGTTTATTTTCATTTTCTCGGAAACTAGTAGGCCTAGAATTAAGATTTTTGGTTTAAAATGTTCGTAATGAATGCCTCTACAAATCTTGTTATGGTCAAAACCACGCCAGACTTACCGTTTTTGAGAAAAAATATGTGCATCGCACAATAACATACATATTTTCAGCTAAAAGTATGGCATAATTTGGTTTATTTTCATTTTCTCGGAAACTAGTAGGCCTAGAATTAAGATTTTTGGTTTAAAATGTTTGTAATGAATGCCTCTACAAATCTTGTTATGGTCAAAACCACGCCAGACTTACCGTTTTTGAGAAAAAATATGTGCATCGCACAATAACATACATATTTTTACATATTTTCAGCTAAAAGTATGGCATAATTTGGTTTATTTTCATTTTCTCGGAAACTAGTAGGCCTAGAATTAAGATTTTTGGTTTAAAATGTTCGTAATGAATGCCTCTACAAATCTTGTTATGGTCAAAACCACGCCAGACTTACCGTTTTTGAGAAAAAATATGTGCATCGCACAATAACATACATATTTTTACATATTTTCAGCTAAAAGTATGGCATAATTTGGTTTATTTTCATTTTCTCGGAAACTAGTAGGCCTAGAATTAAGATTTTTGGTTTAAAATGTTCGTAATGAATGCCTCTACAAATCTTGTTATGGTCAAAACCACGCCAGACTTACCGTTTTTGAGAAAAAATATGTGCATCGCACAATAACATACATATTTTCAGCTAAAAGTATGGCATAATTTGGTTTATTTTCATTTTCTCGGAAACTAGTAGGCCTAGAATTAAGATTTTTGGTTTAAAATGTTTGTAATGAATGCCTCTACAAATCTTGTTATGGTCAAAACCACGCCAGACTTACCGTTTTTGAGAAAAAATATGTGCATCGCACAATAACATACATATTTTTACATATTTTCAGCTAAAAGTATGGCATAATTTGGTTTATTTTCATTTTCTCGGAAACTAGTAGGCCTAGAATTAAGATTTTTGGTTTAAAATGTTCGTAATGAATGCCTCTACAAATCTTGTTATGGTCAAAACAACGCCAGACTTACCGTTTTTGAGAAAAAATATGTGCATCGCACAATAACACACATATTTTCAGCTAAAAGTATGGCATAATTTGGTTTATTTTCATTTTCTCGGAAACTAGTAGGCCTAGAATTAAGATTTTTGGTTTAAAATGTTCGTAATGAATGCCTCTACAAATCTTGTTATGGTCAAAACCACGCCAGACTTACCGTTTTTGAGAAAAAATATGTGCATCGCACAATAACATACATATTTTCAGCTAAAAGTATGGCATAATTTGGTTTATTTTCATTTTCTCGGAAACTAGTAGGCCTAGAATTAAGATTTTTGGTTTAAAATGTTCGTAATGAATGCCTCTACAAATCTTGTTATGGTCAAAACCACGCCAGACTTGTTCGTAATGAATGCCTCTACAAATCCTGTTATGGTCAAAACCACGCCAGACTTACCGTTTTGAGAAAAAATATGTGCATCGCACAATAACATACATATTTTTACATATTTTCAGCTAAAAGTATGGCATAATTTGGTTTATTTTCATTTTCTCGGAAACTAGTAGGCCTAGAATTAAGATTTTTGTTTAAAATGTTCGTAATGAATGCCTCTACAAATCTTGTTAATGGTCAAAACCACGCCAGACTTACCGTTTTTGAGAAAAAATATGTGCATCGCACAATAACATACATATTTTCAGCTAAAAGTATGGCATAATTTGGTTTATTTTCATTTTCTCGGAAACTAGTAGGCCTAGAATTAAGATTTTTGGTTTAAAATGTTCGTAATGAATGCCTCTACAAATCTTGTTATGGTCAAAACCACGCCAGACTTACCGTTTTTGAGAAAAAATATGTGCATCGCACAATAACATACATATTTTCAGCTAAAAGTATGGCATAATTTGGTTTATTTTCATTTTCTCGGAAACTAGTAGGCCTAGAATTAAGATTTTTGGTTTAAAATGTTCGTAATGAATGCCTCTACAAATCTTGTTATGGTCAAAACCACGCCAGACTTACCGTTTTTGAGAAAAAATATGTGCATCGCACAATAACATACATATTTTCAGCTAAAAGTATGGCATAATTTGGTTTATTTTCATTTTCTCGGAAACTAGTAGGCCTAGAATTAAGATTTTTGGTTTAAAATGTTCGTAATGAATGCCTCTACAAATCTTGTTATGGTCAAAACCACGCCAGACTTACCGTTTTTGAGAAAAAATATGTGCATCGCACAATAACATACATATTTTTACATATTTTCAGCTAAAAGTATGGCATAATTTGGTTTATTTTCATTTTCTCGGAAACTAGTAGGCCTAGAATTAAGATTTTTGGTTTAAAATGTTCGTAATGAATGCCTCTACAAATCTTGTTCTGGTCAAAACCACGCCAGACTTACCGTTTCTGAGAAAAAATATGTGCATCGCACAATAACATACATATTTTCAGCTAAAAGTATGGCATAATTTGATTTATTTTCATTTTCTCGGAAACTAGTAGGCCTAGAATTAAGATTTTTGGTTTAAAATGTTCGTAATGAATGCCTCTACAAATCTTGTTATGGTCAAAACCACGCCAGACTTACCGTTTTTGAGAAAAAATATGTGCATCGCACAATAACATACATATTTTTACATATTTTCAGCTAAAAGTATGGCATAATTTGGTTTATTTTCATTTTCTCGGAAACTAGTAGGCCTAGAATTAAGATTTTTGGTTTAAAATGTTCGTAATGAATGCCTCTACAAATCTTGTTATGGTCAAAACCACGCCAGACTTACCGTTTTTGAGAAAAATATGTGCATCGCGCAATAACATACATATTTTCAGCTAAAAGTATGGCATAATTTGGTTTATTTTCATTTTCTCGGAAACTAGTAGGCCTAGAATTAAGATTTTTGGTTTAAAATGTTCGTAATGAATGCCTCTACAAATCTTGTTATGGTCAAAACCACGCCAGACTTACCGTTTTTGAGAAAAAATATGTGCATCGCACAATAACATACATATTTTTACATATTTTCAGCTAAAAGTATGGCATAATTTGGTTTATTTTTATTTTCTCGGAAACTAGTAGGCCTAGAATTAAGATTTTTGGTTTAAAATGTTCGTAATGAATGCCTCTACAAATCCTGTTATGGTCAAAACCACGCCAGACTTACCGTTTTTGAGAAAAAATATGTGCATCGCACAATAACATACATCTTTTTACATATTTTCAGCTAAAAGTATGGCATAATTTGGTTTATTTTCATTTTCTCGGAAACTAGTAGGCCTAGAATTAAGATTTTTGGTTTAAAATGTTCGTAATGAATGCCTCTACAAATCTTGTTATGGTCAAAACCACGCCAGACTTACCGTTTTTGAGAAAAAATATGTGCATCGCACAATAACATACATATTTTCAGCTAAAAGTATGGCATAATTTGGTTTATTTTCATTTTCTCGGAAACTAGTAGGCCTAGAATTAAGATTTTTGGTTTAAAATGTTCGTAATGAATGCCTCTACAAATCTTGTTATGGTCAAAACCACGCCAGACTTACCGTTTTTGAGAAAAAATATGTGCATCGCACAATAACATACATATTTTTACATATTTTCAGCTAAAAGTATGGCATAATTTGGTTTATTTTCATTTTCTCGGAAACTAGTAGGCCTAGAATTAAGATTTTTGGTTAAAAATGTTCGTAATGAATGCCTCTACAAATCTTGTTATGGTCAAAACCACGCCAGACTTACCGTTTTTGAGAAAAAATATGTGCATCGCACAATAACATACATATTTTCAGCTAAAAGTATGGCATAATTTGGTTTATTTTCATTTTCTCGGAAACTAGTAGGCCTAGAATTAAGATTTTTGGTTTAAAATGTTCGTAATGAATGCCTCTACAAATCTTGTTATGGTCAAAACCACGCCAGACTTACCGTTTTTGAGAAAAAATATGTGCATCGCACAATAACATACATATTTTTACATATTTTCAGCTAAAAGTATGGCATAATTTGGTTTATTTTCATTTTCTCGGAAACTAGTAGGCCTAGAATTAAGATTTTTGGTTTAAAATGTTCGTAATGAATGCCTCTACAAATCTTGTTATGGTCAAAACCACGCCAGACTTACCGTTTTTGAGAAAAAATATGTGCATCGCACAATAACATACATATTTTTACATATTTTCAGCTAAAAGTATGGCATAATTTGGTTTATTTTAATTTTCTCGGAAACTAGTAGGCCTAGAATTAAGATTTTTGGTTTAAAATGTTCGTAATGAATGCCTCTATAAATCTTGTTACGGTCAAAACCACGCCAGACTTACCGTTTTTGAGAAAAAATATGTGCATCGCACAATAACATACATATTTTTACATATTTTCAGCTAAAAGTATGGCATAATTTGGTTTATTTTCATTTTCTCGGAAACTAGTAGGCCTAGAATTAAGATTTTTGGTTTAAAATGTTCGTAATGAATGCCTCTACAAATCTTGTTATGGTCAAAACCACGCCAGACTTACCGTTTTTGAGAAAAAATATGTGCATCGCAAAATAACATACATATTTTCAGCTAAAAGTATGGCATAATTTGGTTTATTTTCATTTTCTCGGAAACTAGTAGGCCTAGAATTAAGATTTTTGGTTTAAAATGTTCGTAATGAATGCCTCTACAAATCTTGTTATGGTCAAAACCACGCCAGACTTACCGTTTTTGAGAAAAAATATGTGCATCGCACAATAACATACATATTTTCAGCTAAAAGTATGGCATAATTTGGTTTATTTTCATTTTCTCGGAAACTAGTAGGCCTAGAATTAAGATTTTTGGTTTAAAATGTTCGTAATGAATGCCTCTACAAATCTTGTTTTGGTCAAAACCACGCCAGACTTACCGTTTTTGAGAAAAAATATGTGCATCGCACAATAACATACATATTTTCAGCTAAAAGTATGGCATAATTTGGTTTATTTTCATTTTCTCGGAAACTAGTAGGCCTAGAATTAAGATTTTTGGTTTAAAATGTTCGTAATGAATGCCTCTACAAATCTTGTTATGGTCAAAACCACGCCAGACTTACCGTTTTTGAGAAAAAATATGTGCATCGCACAATAACATACATATTTTTACATATTTTCAGCTAAAAGTATGGCATAATTTGGTTTATTTTCATTTTCTCGGAAACTAGTAGGCCTAGAATTAAGATTTTTGGTTTAAAATGTTCGTAATGAATGCCTCTACAAATCTTGTTATGGTCAAAACCACGCCAGACTTACCGTTTTTGAGAAAAAATATGTGCATCGCACAATAACATACATATTTTTACATATTTTCAGCTAAAAGTATGGCATAATTTGGTTTATTTTCATTTTCTCGGAAACTAGTAGGCCTAGAATTAAGATTTTTGGTTTAAAATGTTCGTAATGAATGCCTCTACAAATCTTGTTATGGTCAAAACCACGCCAGACTTACCGTTTTTGAGAAAAAATATGTGCATCGCACAATAACATACATATTTTTACATATTTTCAGCTAAAAGTATGGCATAATTTGGTTTATTTTCATTTTCTCGGAAACTAGTAGGCCTAGAATTAAAATTTTTGGTTTAAAATGTTCGTAATGAATGCCTCTACAAATCTTGTTATGGTCAAAACCACGCCAGACTTACCGTTTTTGAGAAAAAATATGTGCATCGCACAATAACATACATATTTTTACATATTTTCAGCTAAAAGTTTGGCATAATTTGGTTTATTTTCATTTTCTCGGAAACTAGTAGGCCTAGAATTAAGATTTTTGGTTTAAAATGTTCGTAATGAATGCCTCTACAAATCTTGTTATGGTCAAAACCACGCCAGACTTACCGTTTTTGAGAAAAAAAATGTGCATCGCACAATAACATACATATTTTCAGCTAAAAGTATGGCATAATTTGGTTTATTTTCATTTTCTCGGAAACTAGTAGGCCTAGAATTAAGATTTTTGGTTTAAAATGTTCGTAATGAATGCCTCTACAAATCTTGTTATGGTCAAAACCACGCCAGACTTACCGTTTTTGAGAAAAAATATGTGCATCGCACAATAACATACATATTTTTACATATTTTCAGCTAAAAGTATGGCATAATTTGGTTTATTTTCATTTTCTCGGAAACTAGTAGGCCTAGAATTAAGATTTTTGGTTTAAAATGTTCGTAATGAATGCCTCTACAAATCTTGTTATGGTCAAAACCACGCCAGACTACCGTTTTTGAGAAAAAATATGTGCATCGCACAATAACATACATATTTTTACATATTTTCAGCTAAAAGTATGGCATAATTTGGTTTATTTTCATTTTCTCGGAAACTAGTAGGCCTAGAATTAAGATTTTTGGTTAAAATGTTCGTAATGAATGCCTCTACAAATCTTGTTATGGTCAAAACCACGCCAGACTTACCGTTTTTGAGAAAAAATATGTGCATCGCACAATAACATACATATTTTCAGCTAAAAGTATGGCATAATTTGGTTTATTTTCATTTTCTCGGAAACTAGTAGGCCTAGAATTAAGATTTTTGGTTTAAAATGTTCGTAATGAATGCCTCTACAAATCTTGTTATGGTCAAAACCACGCCAGACTTACCGTTTTTGAGAAAAAATATGTGCATCGCACAATAACATACATATTTTCAGCTAAAAGTATGGCATAATTTGGTTTATTTTCATTTTCTCGGAAACTAGTAGGCCTAGAATTAAGATTTTTGGTTTAAAATGTTCGTAATGAATGCCTCTACAAATCTTGTTATGGTCAAAACCACGCCAGACTTACCGTTTTTGAGAAAAAATATGTGCATCGCACAATAACATATATATTTTTACATATTTTCAGCTAAAAGTATGGCATAATTTGGTTTATTTTCATTTTCTCGGAAACTAGTAGGCCTAGAATTAAGATTTTTGGTTTAAAATGTTCGTAATGAATGCCTCTACAAATCTTGTTATGGTCAAAACCACGCCAGACTTACCGTTTTTGAGAAAAAATATGTGCATCGCACAATAACATACATATTTTTACATATTTTCAGCTAAAAGTATGGCATAATTTGGTTTATTTTCATTTTCTCGGAAACTAGTAGGCCTAGAATTAAGATTTTTGGTTTAAAATGTTCGTAATGAATGCCTCTACAAATCTTGTTATGGTCAAAACCACGCCAGACTTACCGTTTTTGAGAAAAAATATGTGCATCGCACAATAACATACATATTTTTACATATTTTCAGCTAAAAGTATGGCATAATTTGGTTTATTTTCATTTTCTCGGAAACTAGTAGGCCTAGAATTAAGATTTTTGGTTTAAAATGTTCGTAATGAATGCCTCTACAAATCTTGTTATGGTCAAAACCACGCCAGACTTACCGTTTTTGAGAAAAAATATGTGCATCGCACAATAACATACATATTTTCAGCTAAAAGTATGGCATAATTTGGTTTATTTTCATTTTCTCGGAAACTAGTAGGCCTAGAATTAAGATTTTTGGTTTAAAATGTTCGTAATGAATGCCTCTACAAATCTTGTTATGGTCAAAACCACGCCAGACTTACCGTTTTTGAGAAAAAATATGTGCATCGCACAATAACATACATATTTTCAGCTAAAAGTATGGCATAATTTGGTTTATTTTCATTTTCTCGGAAACTAGTAGGCCTAGAATTAAGATTTTTGGTTTAAAATGTTCGTAATGAATGCCTCTACAAATCTTGTTATGGTCAAAACCACGCCAGACTTACCGTTTTTGAGAAAAAATATGTGCATCGCACAATAACATACATATTTTCAGCTAAAAGTATGGCATAATTTGGTTTATTTTCATTTTCTCGAAAACTAGTAGGCCTAGAATTAAGATTTTTGGTTTAAAATGTTCGTAATGAATGCCTCTACAAATCTTGTTATGGTCAAAACCACGCCAGACTTACCGTTTTTGAGAAAAAATATGTGCATCGCACAATAACATATATATTTTTACATATTTTCAGCTAAAAGTATGGCATAATTTGGTTTATTTTCATTTTCTCGGAAACTAGTAGGCCTAGAATTAAGATTTTTGGTTTAAAATGTTCGTAATGAATGCCTCTACAAATCTTGTTATGGTCAAAACCACGCCAGACTTACCGTTTTTGAGAAAAAATATGTGCATCGCACAATAACATACATATTTTTACATATTTTCAGCTAAAAGTATGGCATAATTTGGTTTATTTTCATTTTCTCGGAAACTAGTAGGCCTAGAATTAAGATTCTTGGTTTAAAATGTTCGTAATGAATGCCTCTACAAATCTTGTTATGGTCAAAACCACGCCAGACTTACCGTTTTTGAGAAAAAATATGTGCATCGCACAATAACATACATATTTTTACATATTTTCAGCTAAAAGTATGGCATAATTTGGTTTATTTTCATTTTCTCGGAAACTAGTAGGCCTAGAATTAAGATTTTTGGTTTAAAATGTTCGTAATGAATGCCTCTACAAATCTTGTTATGGTCAAAACCACGCCAGACTTACCGTTTTTGAGAAAAAATATGTGCATCGCACAATAACATACATATTTTTACATATTTTCAGCTAAAAGTATGGCATAATTTGGTTTATTTTCATTTTCTCGGAAACTAGTAGGCCTAGAATTAAGATTTTTGGTTTAAAATGTTCGTAATGAATGCCTCTACAAATCTTGTTATGGTCAAAACCACGCCAGACTTACCGTTTTTGAGAAAAAATATGTGCATCGCACAATAACATACATATTTTCAGCTAAAAGTATGGCATAATTTGGTTTATTTTCATTTTCTCGGAAACTAGTAGGCCTAGAATTAAGATTTTTGGTTTAAAATGTTCGTAATGAATGCCTCTACAAATCTTGTTATGGTCAAAACCACGCCAGACTTACCGTTTTTGAGAAAAAATATGTGCATCGCACAATAACATACATATTTTCAGCTAAAAGTATGGCATAATTTGGTTTATTTTCATTTTCTCGGAAACTAGTAGGCCTAGAATTAAGATTTTTGGTTTAAAATGTTCGTAATGAATGCCTCTACAAATCTTGTTATGGTCAAAACCACGCCAGACTTACCGTTTTTGAGAAAAAATATGTGCATCGCACAATAACATACATATTTTCAGCTAAAAGTATGGCATAATTTGGTTTTTTTTTCTTTTCTCGGAAACTAGTAGGCCTAGAATTAAGATTTTTGGTTTAAAATGTTCGTAATGAATGCCTCTACAAATCTTGTTATGGTCAAAACCACGCCAGACTTACCGTTTTTGAGAAAAAATATGTGCATCGCACAATAACATACATATTTTTACATATTTTCAGCTAAAAGTATGGCATAATTTGGTTTATTTTCATTTTCTCGGAAACTAGTAGGCCTAGAATTAAGATTTTTGGTTTAAAATGTTCGTAATGAATGCCTCTACAAATCTTGTTATGGTCAAAACCACGCCAGACTTACCGTTTTTGAGAAAAAATATGTGCATCGCACAATAACATACATATTTTCAGCTAAAAGTATGGCATAATTTGGTTTATTTTCATTTTCTCGGAAACTAGTAGGCCTAGAATTAAGACTTTTGGTTTAAAATGTTCGTAATGAATGCCTCTACAAATCTTGTTATGGTCAAAACCACGCCAGACTTACCGTTTTTGAGAAAAAATATGTGCATCGCACAATAACATACATATTTTCAGCTAAAAGTATGGCATAATTTGGTTTATTTTCATTTTCTCGGAAACTAGTAGGCCTAGAATTAAGATTTTTGGTTTAAAATGTTCGTAATGAATGCCTCTACAAATCTTGTTATGGTCAAAACCACGCCAGACTTACCGTTTTTGAGAAAAAATATGTGCATCGCACAATAACATATATATTTTTACATATTTTCAGCTAAAAGTATGGCATAATTTGGTTTATTTTCATTTTCTCGGAAACTAGTAGGCCTAGAATTAAGATTTTTGGTTTAAAATGTTCGTAATGAATGCCTCTACAAATCTTGTTATGGTCAAAACCACGCCAGACTTACCGTTTTTGAGAAAAAATATGTGCATCGCACAATAACATACATATTTTTACATATTTTCAGCTAAAAGTATGGCATAATTTGGTTTATTTTCATTTTCTCGGAAACTAGTAGGCCTAGAATTAAGATTCTTGGTTTAAAATGTTCGTAATGAATGCCTCTACAAATCTTGTTATGGTCAAAACCACGCCAGACTTACCGTTTTTGAGAAAAAATATGTGCATCGCACAATAACATACATATTTTTACATATTTTCAGCTAAAAGTATGGCATAATTTGGTTTATTTTCATTTTCTCGGAAACTAGTAGGCCTAGAATTAAGATTTTTGGTTTAAAATGTTCGTAATGAATGCCTCTACAAATCTTGTTATGGTCAAAACCACGCCAGACTTACCGTTTTTGAGAAAAAATATGTGCATCGCACAATAACATACATATTTTTACATATTTTCAGCTAAAAGTATGGCATAATTTGGTTTATTTTCATTTTCTCGGAAACTAGTAGGCCTAGAATTAAGATTTTTGGTTTAAAATGTTCGTAATGAATGCCTCTACAAATCTTGTTATGGTCAAAACCACGCCAGACTTACCGTTTTTGAGAAAAAATATGTGCATCGCACAATAACATACATATTTTCAGCTAAAAGTATGGCATAATTTGGTTTATTTTCATTTTCTCGGAAACTAGTAGGCCTAGAATTAAGATTTTTGGTTTAAAATGTTCGTAATGAATGCCTCTACAAATCTTGTTATGGTCAAAACCACGCCAGACTTACCGTTTTTGAGAAAAAATATGTGCATCGCACAATAACATACATATTTTCAGCTAAAAGTATGGCATAATTTGGTTTATTTTCATTTTCTCGGAAACTAGTAGGCCTAGAATTAAGATTTTTGGTTTAAAATGTTCGTAATGAATGCCTCTACAAATCTTGTTATGGTCAAAACCACGCCAGACTTACCGTTTTTGAGAAAAAATATGTGCATCGCACAATAACATACATATTTTCAGCTAAAAGTATGGCATAATTTGGTTTATTTTCATTTTCTCGGAAACTAGTAGGCCTAGAATTAAGATTTTTGGTTTAAAATGTTCGTAATGAATGCCTCTACAAATCTTGTTATGGTCAAAACCACGCCAGACTTACCGTTTTTGAGAAAAAATATGTGCATCGCACAATAACATACATATTTTCAGCTAAAAGTATGGCATAATTTGGTTTATTTTCATTTTCTCGGAAACTAGTAGGCCTAGAATTAAGATTTTTGGTTTAAAATGTTCGTAATGAATGCCTCTACAAATCTTGTTATGGTCAAAACCACGCCAGACTTACCGTTTTTGAGAAAAAATATGTGCATCGCACAATAACATACATATTTTTACATATTTTCAGCTAAAAGTATGGCATAATTTGGTTTATTTTCATTTTCTCGGAAACTAGTAGGCCTAGAATTAAGATTTTTGGTTTAAAATGTTCGTAATGAATGCCTCTACAAATCTTGTTATGGTCAAAACCACGCCAGACTTACCGTTTTTGAGAAAAAATATGTGCATCGCACAATAACATACATATTTTCAGCTAAAAGTATGGCATAATTTGGTTTATTTTCATTTTCTCGGAAACTAGTAGGCCTAGAATTAAGATTTTTGGTTTAAAATGTTCGTAATGAATGCCTCTACAAATCTTGTTATGGTCAAAACCACGCCGGACTTACCGTTTTTGAGAAAAAATATGTGCATCGCACAATAACATACATATTTTCAGCTAAAAGTATGGCATAATTTGGTTTATTTTAATTTTCTCGGAAACTAGTAGGCCTAGAATTAAGATTTTTGGTTTAAAATGTTCGTAATGAATGCCTCTACAAATCTTGTTACGGTCAAAACCACGCCAGACTTACCGTTTTTGAGAAAAAATATGTGCATCGCACAATAACATACATATTTTTACATATTTTCAGCTAAAAGTATGGCATAATTTGGTTTATTTTCATTTTCTCGGAAACTAGTAGGCCTAGAATTAAGATTTTTGGTTTAAAATGTTCGTAATGAATGCCTCTACAAATCTTGTAATGGTCAAAACCACGCCAGACTTACCGTTTTTGAGAAAAAATATGTGCATCGCACAATAACATACATATTTTTACATATTTTCAGCTAAAAGTATGGCATAATTTGGTTTATTTTCATTTTCTCGGAAACTAGTAGGCCTAGAATTAAGATTTTTGGTTTAAAATGTTCGTAATGAATGCCTCTACAAATCTTGTTATGGTCAAAACCACGCCAGACTTACCGTTTTTGAGAAAAAATATGTGCATCGCACAATAACATACATATTTTCAGCTAAAAGTATGGCATAATTTGGTTTATTTTCATTTTCTCGGAAACTAGTAGGCCTGGAATTAAGATTTTTGGTTTAAAATGTTTGTAATGAATGCCTCTACAAATCTTGTTATGGTCAAAACAACGCCAGACTTACCGTTTTTGAGAAAAAATATGTGCATCGCACAATAACATACATATTTTCAGCTAAAAGTATGGCATAATTTGGTTTATTTTCATTTTCTCGGAAACTAGTAGGCCTAGAATTAAGATTTTTGGTTTAAAATGTTCGTAATGAATGCCTCTACAAATCTTGTTATGCTCAAAACCACGCCAGACTTACCGTTTTTGAGAAAAAATATGTGCATCGCACAATAACATACATATTTTCAGCTAAAAGTATGGCATAATTTGGTTTATTTTAATTTTCTCGGAAACTAGTAGGCTTAGAATTAAGATTTTTGGTTTAAAATGTTCGTAATGAATGCCTCTACAAATCTTGTTACGGTCAAAACCACGCCAGACTTACCGTTTTTGAGAAAAAATATGTGCATCGCACAATAACATACATATTTTTACATATTTTCAGCTAAAAGTATGGCATAATTTGGTTTATTTTCATTTTCTCGGAAACTAGTAGGCCTAGAATTAAGATTTTTGGTTTAAAATGTTCGTAATGAATGCCTCTACAAATCTTGTTATGGTCAAAACCACGCGAGACTTACCGTTTTTGAGAAAAAATATGTGCATCGCACAATAACATACATATTTTCAGCTAAAAGTATGGCATAATTTGGTTTATTTTCATTTTCTCGGAAACTAGTAGGCCTAGAATTAAGATTTTTGGTTTAAAATGTTCGTAATGAATGGATCTACAAATCTTGTTATGGTCAAAACCACGCCAGACTTACCGTTTTTGAGAAAAAATATGTGCATCGCACAATAACATACATATTTTCAGCTAAAAGTATGGCATAATTTGGTTTATTTTCATTTTCTCGGAAACTAGTAGGCCTAGAATTAAGATTTTTGGTTTAAAATGTTCGTAATGAATGCCTCTACAAATCTTGTTATGGTCAAAACCACGCCAGACTTACCGTTTTTGAGAAAAAATATGTGCATCGCACAATAACATACATATTTTCAGATAAAAGTATGGCATAATTTGGTTTATTTTAATTTTCTCGGAAACTAGTAGGCCTAGAATTAAGATTTTTGGTTTAAAATGTTCGTAATGAATGCCTCTACAAATCTTGTTACGGTCAAAACCACGCCAGACTTACCGTTTTTGAGAAAAAATATGTGCATCGCACAATAACATACATATTTTCAGCTAAAAGTATGGCATAATTTGGTTTTTTTTCATTTCTCGGAAACTAGTAGGCCTAGAATTAAGATTTTTGGTTTAAAATGTTCGTAATGAATGCCTCTACAAATCTTGTTATGGTCAAAACCACGCCAGACTTACCGTTTTTGAGAAAAAATATGTGCATCGCACAATAACATACATATTTTCAGCTAAAAGTATGGCATAATTTGGTTTATTTTCATTTTCTCGGAAACTAGTAGGCCTAGAATTAAGATTTTTGGTTTAAAATGTTCGTAATGAATGCCTCTACAAATCTTGTTATGGTCAAAACCACGCCAGACTTACCGTTTTTGAGAAAAAATATGTGCATCGCACAATAACATACATATTTTCAGCTAAAAGTATGGCATAATTTGGTTTATTTTCATTTTCTCGGAAACTAGTAGGCCTAGAATTAAGATTTTTGGTTTAAAATGTTCGTAATGAATGCCTCTACAAATCTTGTTATGGTCAAAACCACGCCAGACTTACCGTTTTTGAGAAAAAATATGTGCATCGCACAATAACATACATATTTTCAGCTAAAAGTATGGCATAATTTGGTTTATTTTCATTTTCTCGGAAACTAGTAGGCCTAGAATTAAGATTTTTGGTTTAAAATGTTCGTAATGAATGCCTCTACAAATCTTGTTATGGTCAAAACCACGCCAGACTTACCGTTTTTGAGAAAAAATATGTGCATCGCACAATAACATACATATTTTCAGCTAAAAGTATGGCATAATTTGGTTTATTTTAATTTTCTCGGAAACTAGTAGGCCTAGAATTAAGATTTTTGGTTTAAAATGTTCGTAATGAATGCCTCTACAAATCTTGTTACGGTCAAAACCACGCCAGACTTACCGTTTTTGAGAAAAAATATGTGCATCGCACAATAACATACATATTTTTACATATTTTCAGCTAAAAGTATGGCATAATTTGGTTTATTTTCATTTTCTCGGAAACTAGTAGGCCTAGAATTAAGATTTTTGGTTTAAAATGTTCGTAATGAATGCCTCTACAAATCTTGTAATGGTCAAAACCACGCCAGACTTACCGTTTTTGAGAAAAAATATGTGCATCGCACAATAACATACATATTTTTACATATTTTCAGCTAAAAGTATGGCATAATTTGGTTTATTTTCATTTTCTCGGAAACTAGTAGGCCTAGAATTAAGATTTTTGGTTTAAAATGTTCGTAATGAATGCCTCTACAAATCTTGTTACGGTCAAAACCACGCCAGACTTACCGTTTTTGAGAAAAAATATGTGCATCGCACAATAACATACATATTTTCAGCTAAAAGTATGGCATAATTTGGTTTATTTTCATTTTCTCGGAAACTAGTAGGCCTAGAATTAAGATTTTTGGTTTAAAATGTTCGTAATGAATGCCTCTACAAATCTTGTTATGGTCAAAACCACGCCAGACTTACCGTTTTTGAGAAAAAATATGTGCATCGCACAATAACATACATATTTTCAGCTAAAAGTATGGCATAATTTGGTTTATTTTCATTTTCTCGGAAACTAGTAGGCCTAGAATTAAGATTTTTGGTTTAAAATGTTCGTAATGAATGCCTCTACAAATCTTGTTATGGTCAAAACCACGCCAGACTTACCGTTTTTGAGAAAAAATATGTGCATCGCACAATAACATACATATTTTCAGCTAAAAGTATGGCATAATTTGGTTTATTTTAATTTTCTCGGAAACTAGTAGGCCTAGAATTAAGATTTTTGGTTTAAAATGTTCGTAATGAATGCCTCTACAAATCTTGTAACGGTCAAAACCACGCCAGACTTACCGTTTTTGAGAAAAAATATGTGCATCGCACAATAACATACATATTTTTACATATTTTCAGCTAAAAGTATGGCATAATTTGGTTTATTTTCATTTTCTCGGAAACTAGTAGGCCTAGAATTAAGATTTTTGGTTTAAAATGTTCGTAATGAATGCCTCTACAAATCTTGTTATGGCCAAAACCACGCGAGACTTACCGTTTTTGAGAAAAAATATGTGCATCGCACAATAACATACATATTTTCAGCTAAAAGTATGGCATAATTTGGTTTATTTTCATTTTCTCGGAAACTAGTAGGCCTAGAATTAAGATTTTTGGTTTAAAATGTTCGTAATGAATGGATCTACAAATCTTGTTATGGTCAAAACAACGCCAGACTTACCGTTTTTGAGAAAAAATATGTGCATCGCACAATAACATACATATTTTCAGCTAAAAGTATGGCATAATTTGGTTTATTTTCATTTTCTCGGAAACTAGTAGGCCTAGAATTAAGATTTTTGGTTTAAAATGTTCGTAATGAATGCCTCTACAAATCTTGTTATGGTCAAAACCACGCCAGACTTACCGTTTTTGAGAAAAAATATGTGCATCGCACAATAACATACATATTTTCAGCTAAAAGTATGGCATAATTTGGTTTATTTTAATTTTCTCGGAAACTAGTAGGCCTAGAATTAAGATTTTTGGTTTAAAATGTTCGTAATGAATGCCTCTACAAATCTTGTTACGGTCAAAACCACGCCAGACTTACCGTTTTTGAGAAAAAATATGTGCATCGCACAATAACATACATATTTTTACATATTTTCAGCTAAAAGTATGGCATAATTTGGTTTATTTTCATTTTCTCGGAAACTAGTAGGCCTAGAATTAAGATTTTTGGTTTAAAATGTTCGTAATGAATGCCTCTACAAATCTTGTTATGGTCAAAACCACGCCAGACTTACCGTTTTTGAGAAAAAATATGTGCATCGCACAATAACATACATATTTTTACATATTTTCAGCTAAAAGTATGGCATAATTTGCTTTATTTTCATTTTCTCGGAAACTAGTAGGCCTAGAATTAAGATTTTTGGTTTAAAATGTTCGTAATGAATGCCTCTACAAATCTTGTTATGGTCAAAACCACGCCAGACTTACCGTTTTTGAGAAAAAATATGTGCATCGCACAATAACATACATATTTTCAGCTAAAAGTATGGCATAATTTGGTTTATTTTCATTTTCTCGGAAACTAGTAGGCCTAGAATTAAGATTTTTGGTTTAAAATGTTCGTAATGAATGCCTCTACAAATCTTGTTATGGTCAAAACCACGCCAGACTTACCGTTTTTGAGAAAAAATATGTGCATCGCACAATAACATACATATTTTTACATATTTTCAGCTAAAAGTATGGCATAATTTGGTTTATTTTCATTTTCTCGGAAACTAGTAGGCCTAGAATTAAGATTTTTGGTTTAAAATGTTCGTAATGAATGCCTCTACAAATCTTGTTATGGTCAAAACCACGCCAGACTTACCGTTTTTGAGAAAAAATATGTGCATCGCACAATAACATACGTATTTTCAGCTAAAAGTATGGCATAATTTGGTTTATTTTAATTTTCTCGGAAACTAGTAGGCCTAGAATTAAGATTTTTGGTTTAAAATGTTCGTAATGAATGCCTCTACAAATCTTGTTACGGTCAAAAACACGCCAGACTTACCGTTTTTGAGAAAAAATATGTGCATCGCAAAATAACATACATATTTTTACATATTTTCAGCTAAAAGTATGGCATAATTTGGTTTATTTTCATTTTCTCGGAAACTAGTAGGCCTAGAATTAAGATTTTTGGTTTAAAATGTTCGTAATGAATGCCTCTACAAATCTTGTTATGGTCAAAACCACTCCAGACTTACCGTTTTTGAGAAAAAATATGTGCATCGCACAATAACATACATATTTTTACATATTTTCAGCTAAAAGTATGGCATAATTTGGTTTATTTTCATTTTCTCGGAAACTAGTAGGCCTAGAATTAAGATTTTTGGTTTAAAATGTTCGTAATGAATGCCTCTACAAATCTTGTTATGGTCAAAACCACGCCAGACTTACCGTTTTTGAGAAAAAATATGTGCATCGCACAATAACATACATATTTTCAGCTAAAAGTATGGCATAATTTGGTTTATTTTCATTTTCTCGGAAAGTAGTAGGCCTAGAATTAAGATTTTTGGTTTAAAATGTTCGTAATGAATGCCTCTACAAATCTTGTTATGGTCAAAACCACGCCAGACTTACCGTTTTTGAGAAAAAATATGTGCATCGCACAATAACATACATATTTTCAGCTAAAAGTATGGCATAATTTGGTTTATTTTAATTTTCTCGGAAACTAGTAGGCCTAGAATTAAGATTTTTGGTTTAAAATGTTCGTAATGAATGCCTCTACAAATCTTGTTATGGTCAAAACCACGCCAGACTTACCGTTTTTGAGAAAAAATATGTGCATCGCACAATAACATACATATTTTTACATATTTTCAGCTAAAAGTATGGCATAATTTGGTTTATTTTCATTTTCTCGGAAACTAGTAGGCCTAGAATTAAGATTTTTGGTTTAAAATGTTCGTAATGAATGCCTCTACAAATCTTGTTATGGTCAAAACCACGCCAGACTTACCGTTTTTGAGAAAAAATATGTGCATCGCACAATAACATGCATATTTTTACATATTTTCAGCTAAAAGTATGGCATAATTTGGTTTATTTTCATTTTCTCGGAAACTAGTAGGCCTAGAATTAAGATTTTTGGTTTAAAATGTTCGTAATGAATGCCTCTACAAATCTTGTTATGGTCAAAACCACGCCAGACTTACCGTTTTTGAGAAAAAATATGTGCATCGCACAATAACATACATATTTTCAGCTAAAAGTATGGCATAATTTGGTTTATTTTCATTTTCTCGGAAACTAGTAGGCCTAGAATTAAGATTTTTGGTTTAAAATGTTCGTAATGAATGCCTCTACAAATCTTGTTATGGTCAAAACCACGCCAGACTTACCGTTTTTGAGAAAAAATATGTGCATCGCACAATAACATACATATTTTCAGCTAAAAGTATGGCATAATTTGGTTTATTTTCATTTTCTCGGAAACTAGTAGGCCTAGAATTAAGATTTTTGGTTTAAAATGTTCGTAATGAATGCCTCTACAAATCTTGTTATGGTCAAAACCACGCCAGACTTACCGTTTTTGAGAAAAAATATGTGCATCGCACAATAACATACATATTTTTACATATTTTCAGCTAAAAGTATGGCATAATTTGGTTTATTTTCATTTTCTCGGAAACTAGTAGGCCTAGAATTAAGATTTTTGGTTTAAAATGTTCGTAATGAATGCCTCTACAAATCTTGTTATGGTCAAAACCACGCCAGACTTACCGTTTTTGAGAAAAAATATGTGCATCGCACAATAACATACATATTTTCAGCTAAAAGTATGGCATAATTTGGTTTATTTTAATTTTCTCGGAAACTAGTAGGCCTAGAATTAAGATTTTTGGTTTAAAATGTTCGTAATGAATGCCTCTACAAATCTTGTTATGGTCAAAACCACGCCAGACTTACCGTTTTTGAGAAAAAATATGTGCATCGCACAATAACATACATATTTTTACATATTTTCAGCTAAAAGTATGGCATAATTTGGTTTATTTTCATTTTCTCGGAAACTAGTAGGCCTAGAATTAAGATTTTTGGTTTAAAATGTTCGTAATGAATGCCTCTACAAATCTTGTTATGGTCAAAACCACGCCAGACTTACCGTTTTTGAGAAAAAATATGTGCATCGCACAATAACATGCATATTTTTACATATTTTCAGCTAAAAGTATGGCATAATTTGGTTTATTTTCATTTTCTCGGAAACTAGTAGGCCTAGAATTAAGATTTTTGGTTTAAAATGTTCGTAATGAATGCCTCTACAAATCTTGTTATGGTCAAAACCACGCCAGACTTACCGTTTTTGAGAAAAAATATGTGCATCGCACAATAACATACATATTTTCAGCTAAAAGTATGGCATAATTTGGTTTATTTTCATTTTCTCGGAAACTAGTAGGCCTAGAATTAAGATTTTTGGTTTAAAATGTTCGTAATGAATGCCTCTACAAATCTTGTTATGGTCAAAACCACGCCAGACTTACCGTTTTTGAGAAAAAATATGTGCATCGCACAATAACATACATATTTTCAGCTAAAAGTATGGCATAATTTGGTTTATTTTCATTTTCTCGGAAACTAGTAGGCCTAGAATTAAGATTTTTGGTTTAAAATGTTCGTAATGAATGCCTCTACAAATCTTGTTATGGTCAAAACCACGCCAGACTTACCGTTTTTGAGAAAAAATATGTGCATCGCACAATAACATACATATTTTTACATATTTTCAGCTAAAAGTATGGCATAATTTGGTTTATTTTCATTTTCTCGGAAACTAGTAGGCCTAGAATTAAGATTTTTGGTTTAAAATGTTCGTAATGAATGCCTCTACAAATCTTGTTATGGTCAAAACCACGCCAGACTTACCGTTTTTGAGAAAAAATATGTGCATCGCACAATAACATACATATTTTTACATATTTTCAGCTAAAAGTATGGCATAATTTGGTTTATTTTCATTTTCTCGGAAACTAGTAGGCCTAGAATTAAGATTTTTGGTTTAAAATGTTCGTAATGAATGCCTCTACAAATCTTGTTATGGTCAAAACCACGCCAGACTTACCGTTTTTGAGAAAAAATATGTGCATCGCACAATAACATACATATTTTCAGCTAAAAGTATGGCATAATTTGGTTTATTTTCATTTTCTCGGAAACTAGTAGGCCTAGAATTAAGATTTTTGGTTTAAAATGTTCGTAATGAATGCCTCTACAAATCTTGTTATGGTCAAAACCACGCCAGACTTACCGTTTTTGAGAAAAAATATGTGCATCGCACAATAACATACATATTTTCAGCTAAAAGTATGGCATAATTTGGTTTATTTTCATTTTCTCGGAAACTAGTAGGCCTAGAATTAAGATTTTTGGTTTAAAATGTTCGTAATGAATGCCTCTACAAATCTTGTTATGGTCAAAACCACGCCAGACTTACCGTTTTTGAGAAAAAATATGTGCATCGCACAATAACATACATATTTTTACATATTTTCAGCTAAAAGTATGGCATAATTTGGTTTATTTTCATTTTCTCGGAAACTAGTAGGCCTAGAATTAAGATTTTTGGTTTAAAATGTTCGTAATGAATGCCTCTACAAATCTTGTTATGGTCAAAACCACGCCAGACTTACCGTTTTTGAGAAAAAATATGTGCATCGCACAATAACATACATATTTTTACATATTTTCAGCTAAAAGTATGGCATAATTTGGTTTATTTTTATTTTCTCGGAAACTAGTAGGCCTAGAATTAAGATTTTTGGTTTAAAATGTTCGTAATGAATGCCTCTACAAATCTTGTTATGGTCAAAACCACGCCAGACTTACCGTTTTTGAGAAAAAATATGTGCATCGCACAATAACATACATATTTTCAGCTAAAAGTATGGCATAATTTGGTTTATTTTCATTTTCTCGGAAACTAGTAGGCCTAGAATTAAGATTTTTGGTTTAAAATGTTCGTAATGAATGGCTCTACAAATCTTGTTATGGTCAAAACCACGCCAGACTTACCGTTTTTGAGAAAAAATATGTGCATCGCACAATAACATACATATTTTCAGCTAAAAGTATGGCATAATTTGGTTTATTTTAATTTTCTCGGAAACTAGTAGGCCTAGAATTAAGATTTTTGGTTTAAAATGTTCGTTATGAATGCCTCTACAAATCTTGTTATGGTCAAAACCACGCCAGACTTACCGTTTTTGAGAAAAAATATGTGCATCGCACAATAACATACATATTTTTACATATTTTCAGCTAAAAGTATGGCATAATTTGGTTTATTTTCATTTTCTCGGAAACTAGTAGGCCTAGAATTAAGATTTTTGGTTTAAAATGTTCGTAATGAATGCCTCTACAAATCTTGTTATGGTCAAAACCACGCCAGACTTACCGTTTTTGAGAAAAAATATGTGCATCGCACAATAACATACATATTTTTACATATTTTCAGCTAAAAGTATGGCATAATTTGGTTTATTTTCATTTTCTCGGAAACTAGTAGGCCTAGAATTAAGATTTTTGGTTTAAAATGTTCGTAATGAATGCCTCTACAAATCTTGTTATGGTCAAAACCACGCCAGACTTACCGTTTTTGAGAAAAAATATGTGCATCGCACAATAACATACATATTTTTACATATTTTCAGCTAAAAGTATGGCATAATTTGGTTTATTTTCATTTTCTCGGAAAGTAGTAGGCCTAGAATTAAGATTTTTGGTTTAAAATGTTCGTAATGAATGCCTCTACAAATCTTGTTATGGTCAAAACCACGCCAGACTTACCGTTTTTGAGAAAAAATATGTGCATCGCACAATAACATACATATTTTTACATATTTTCAGCTAAAAGTATGGCATAATTTGCTTTATTTTCATTTTCTCGGAAACTAGTAGGCCTAGAATTAAGATTTTTGGTTTAAAATGTTCGTAATGAATGCCTCTACAAATCTTGTTATGGTCAAAACCACGCCAGACTTACCGTTTTTGAGAAAAAATATGTGCATCGCACAATAACATACATATTTTTACATATTTTCAGCTAAAAGTATGGCATAATTTGGTTTATTTTCATTTTCTCGGAAACTAGTAGGCCTAGAATTAAGATTTTTGGTTTAAAATGTTCGTAATGAATGCCTCTACAAATCTTGTTATGGTCAAAACCACGCCAGACTTACCGTTTTTGAGAAAAAATATGTGCATCGCACAATAACATACATATTTTTACATATTTTCAGCTAAAAGTATGGCATAATTTGGTTTATTTTCATTTTCTCGGAAAGTAGTAGGCCTAGAATTAAGATTTTTGGTTTAAAATGTTCGTAATGAATGCCTCTACAAATCTTGTTATGGTCAAAACCACGCCAGACTTACCGTTTTTGAGAAAAAATATGTGCATCGCACAATAACATACATATTTTTACATATTTTCAGCTAAAAGTATGGCATAATTTGCTTTATTTTCATTTTCTCGGAAACTAGTAGGCCTAGAATTAAGATTTTTGGTTTAAAATGTTCGTAATGAATGCCTCTACAAATCTTGTTACGGTCAAAACCACGCCAGACTTACCGTTTTTGAGAAAAAATATGTGCATCGCACAATAACATACATATTTTCAGCTAAAAGTATGGCATAATTTGGTTTATTTTCATTTTCTCGGAAACTAGTAGGCCTAGAATTAAGATTTTTGGTTTAAAATGTTCGTAATGAATGCCTCTACAAATCTTGTTATGGTCAAAACCACGCCAGACTTACCGTTTTTGAGAAAAAATATGTGCATCGCACAATAACATACATATTTTCAGCTAAAAGTATGGCATAATTTGGTTTATTTTCATTTTCTCGGAAACTAGTAGGCCTAGAATTAAGATTTTTGGTTTAAAATGTTCGTAATGAATGCCTTTACAAATCTTGTTATGGTCAAAACCACGCCAGACTTACCGTTTTTGAGAAAAAATATGTGCATCGCACAATAACATACGTATTTTCAGCTAAAAGTATGGCATAATTTGGTTTATTTTAATTTTCTCGGAAACTAGTAGGCCTAGAATTAAGATTTTTGGTTTAAAATGTTCGTAATGAATGCCTCTACAAATCTTGTTAAGGTCAAAAACACGCCAGACTTACCGTTTTTGAGAAAAAATATGTGCATCGCAAAATAACATACATATTTTTACATATTTTCAGCTAAAAGTATGGCATAATTTGGTTTATTTTCATTTTCTCGGAAACTAGTAGGCCTAGAATTAAGATTTTTGGTTTAAAATGTTCGTAATGAATGCCTCTACAAATCTTGTTATGGTCAAAACCACTCCAGACTTACCGTTTTTGAGAAAAAATATGTGCATCGCACAATAACATACATATTTTTACATATTTTCAGCTAAAAGTATGGCATAATTTGGTTTATTTTCATTTTCTCGGAAACTAGTAGGCCTAGAATTAAGATTTTTGGTTTAAAATGTTCGTAATGAATGCCTCTACAAATCTTGTTATGGTCAAAACCACGCCAGACTTACCGTTTTTGAGAAAAAATATGTGCATCGCACAATAACATACATATTTTCAGCTAAAAGTATGGCATAATTTGGTTTATTTTCATTTTCTCGGAAACTAGTAGGCCTAGAATTAAGATTTTTGGTTTAAAATGTTCGTAATGAATGCCTCTACAAATCTTGTTATGGTCAAAACCACGCCAGACTTACCGTTTTTGAGAAAAAATATGTGCATCGCACAATAACATACATATTTTCAGCTAAAAGTATGGCATAATTTGGTTTATTTTAATTTTCTCGGAAACTAGTAGGCCTAGAATTAAGATTTTTGGTTTAAAATGTTCGTAATGAATGCCTCTACAAATCTTGTTATGGTCAAAACCACGCCAGACTTACCGTTTTTGAGAAAAAATATGTGCATCGCACAATAACATACATATTTTCAGCTAAAAGTATGGCATAATTTGGTTTATTTTCATTTTCTCGGAAACTAGTAGGCCTAGAATTAAGATTTTTGGTTTAAAATGTTCGTAATGAATGCCTCTACAAATCTTGTTATGGTCAAAACCACGCCAGACTTACCGTTTTTGAGAAAAAATATGTGCATCGCACAATAACATACATATTTTCAGCTAAAAGTATGGCATAATTTGGTTTATTTTCATTTTCTCGGAAACTAGTAGGCCTAGAATTAAGATTTTTGGTTTAAAATGTTCGTAATGAATGCCTCTACAAATCTTGTTATGGTCAAAACCACGCCAGACTTACCGTTTTTGAGAAAAAATATGTGCATCGCACAATAACATACGTATTTTCAGCTAAAAGTATGGCATAATTTGGTTTATTTTAATTTTCTCGGAAACTAGTAGGCCTAGAATTAAGATTTTTGGTTTAAAATGTTCGTAATGAATGCCTCTACAAATCTTGTTAAGGTCAAAAACACGCCAGACTTACCGTTTTTGAGAAAAAATATGTGCATCGCAAAATAACATACATATTTTTACATATTTTCAGCTAAAAGTATGGCATAATTTGGTTTATTTTCATTTTCTCGGAAACTAGTAGGCCTAGAATTAAGATTTTTGGTTTAAAATGTTCGTAATGAATGCCTCTACAAATCTTGTTATGGTCAAAACCACTCCAGACTTACCGTTTTTGAGAAAAAATATGTGCATCGCACAATAACATACATATTTTTACATATTTTCAGCTAAAAGTATGGCATAATTTGGTTTATTTTCATTTTCTCGGAAACTAGTAGGCCTAGAATTAAGATTTTTGGTTTAAAATGTTCGTAATGAATGCCTCTACAAATCTTGTTATGGTCAAAACCACGCCAGACTTACCGTTTTTGAGAAAAAATATGTGCATCGCACAATAACATACATATTTTCAGCTAAAAGTATGGCATAATTTGGTTTATTTTCATTTTCTCGGAAACTAGTAGGCCTAGAATTAAGATTTTTGGTTTAAAATGTTCGTAATGAATGCCTCTACAAATCTTGTTATGGTCAAAACCACGCCAGACTTACCGTTTTTGAGAAAAAATATGTGCATCGCACAATAACATACATATTTTCAGCTAAAAGTATGGCATAATTTGGTTTATTTTCATTTTCTCGGAAACTAGTAGGCCTAGAATTAAGATTTTTGGTTTAAAATGTTCGTAATGAATGCCTCTACAAATCTTGTTATGGTCAAAACCACGCCAGACTTACCGTTTTTGAGAAAAAATATGTGCATCGCACAATAACATACATATTTTTACATATTTTCAGCTAAAAGTATGGCATAATTTGGTTTATTTTCATTTTCTCGGAAACTAGTAGGCCTAGAATTAAGATTTTTGGTTTAAAATGTTCGTAATGAATGCCTCTACAAATCTTGTTATGGTCAAAACCACGCCAGACTTACCGTTTTTGAGAAAAAATATGTGCATCGCACAATAACATGCATATTTTTACATATTTTCAGCTAAAAGTATGGCATAATTTGGTTTATTTTCATTTTCTCGGAAACTAGTAGGCCTAGAATTAAGATTTTTGGTTTAAAATGTTCGTAATGAATGCCTCTACAAATCTTGTTATGGTCAAAACCACGCCAGACTTACCGTTTTTGAGAAAAAATATGTGCATCGCACAATAACATACATATTTTTACATATTTTCAGCTAAAAGTATGGCATAATTTGGTTTATTTTCATTTTCTCGGAAACTAGTAGGCCTAGAATTAAGATTTTTGGTTTAAAATGTTCGTAATGAATGCCTCTACAAATCTTGTTATGGTCAAAACCACGCCAGACTTACCGTTTTTGAGAAAAAATATGTGCATCGCACAATAACATACATATTTTCAGCTAAAAGTATGGCATAATTTGGTTTATTTTCATTTTCTCGGAAACTAGTAGGCCTAGAATTAAGATTTTTGGTTTAAAATGTTCGTAATGAATGCCTCTACAAATCTTGTTATGGTCAAAACCACGCCAGACTTACCGTTTTTGAGAAAAAATATGTGCATCGCACAATAACATACATATTTTTACATATTTTCAGCTAAAAGTATGGCATAATTTGGTTTATTTTCATTTTCTCGGAAACTAGTAGGCCTAGAATTAAGATTTTTGGTTTAAAATGTTCGTAATGAATGCCTCTACAAATCTTCTTATGGTCAAAACCACGCCAGACTTACCGTTTTTGAGAAAAAATATGTGCATCGCACAATAACATACATATTTTCAGCTAAAAGTATGGCATAATTTGGTTTATTTTCATTTTCTCGGAAACTAGTAGGCCTAGAATTAAGATTTTTGGTTTAAAATGTTCGTAATGAATGCCTCTACAAATCTTGTTATGGTCAAAACCACGCCAGACTTACCGTTTTTGAGAAAAAATATGTGCATCGCACAATAACATACATATTTTCAGCTAAAAGTATGGCATAATTTGGTTTATTTTCATTTTCTCGGAAACTAGTAGGCCTAGAATTAAGATTTTTGGTTTAAAATGTTCGTAATGAATGCCTCTACAAATCTTGTTATGGTCAAAACCACGCCAGACTTACCGTTTTTGAGAAAAAATATGTGCATCGCACAATAACATACATATTTTTACATATTTTCAGCTAAAAGTATGGCATAATTTGGTTTATTTTCATTTTCTCGGAAACTAGTAGGCCTAGAATTAAGATTTTTGGTTTAAAATGTTCGTAATGAATGCCTCTACAAATCTTGTTATGGTCAAAACCACGCCAGACTTACCGTTTTTGAGAAAAAATATGTGCATCGCACAATAACATACATATTTTTACATATTTTCAGCTAAAAGTATGGCATAATTTGGTTTATTTTCATTTTCTCGGAAACTAGTAGGCCTAGAATTAAGATTTTTGGTTTAAAATGTTCGTAATGAATGCCTCTACAAATCTTGTTATGGTCAAAACCACGCCAGACTTACCGTTTTTGAGAAAAAATATGTGCATCGCACAATAACATACATATTTTCAGCTAAAAGTATGGCATAATTTGGTTTATTTTCATTTTCTCGGAAACTAGTAGGCCTAGAATTAAGATTTTTGGTTTAAAATGTTCGTAATGAATGCCTCTACAAATCTTGTTATGGTCAAAACCACGCCAGACTTACCGTTTTTGAGAAAAAATATGTGCATCGCACAATAACATACATATTTTCAGCTAAAAGTATGGCATAATTTGGTTTATTTTCATTTTCTCGGAAACTAGTAGGCCTAGAATTAAGATTTTTGGTTTAAAATGTTCGTAATGAATGCCTCTACAAATCTTGTTATGGTCAAAACCACGCCAGACTTACCGTTTTTGAGAAAAAATATGTGCATCGCACAATAACATACATATTTTTACATATTTTCAGCTAAAAGTATGGCATAATTTGGTTTATTTTCATTTTCTCGGAAACTAGTAGGCCTAGAATTAAGATTTTTGGTTTAAAATGTTCGTAATGAATGCCTCTACAAATCTTGTTATGGTCAAAACCACGCCAGACTTACCGTTTTTGAGAAAAAATATGTGCATCGCACAATAACATACATATTTTTACATATTTTCAGCTAAAAGTATGGCATAATTTGGTTTATTTTCATTTTCTCGGAAACTAGTAGGCCTAGAATTAAGATTTTTGGTTTAAAATGTTCGTAATGAATGGCTCTACAAATCTTGTTATGGTCAAAACCACGCCAGACTTACCGTTTTTGAGAAAAAATATGTGCATCGCACACTAACATACATATTTTCAGCTAAAAGTATTGCATAATTTGGTTTATTTTCATTTTCTCGGAAACTAGTAGGCCTAGAATTAAGATTTTTGGTTTAAAATGTTCGTAATGAATGCCTCTACAAATCTTGTTACGGTCAAAACCACGCCAGACTTACCGTTTTTGAGAAAAAATATGTGCATCGCACAATAACATACATATTTTTACATATTTTCAGCTAAAAGTATGGCATAATTTGGTTTATTTTCATTTTCTCGGAAACTAGTAGGCCTAGAATTAAGATTTTTGGTTTAAAATGTTCGTAATGAATGCCTCTACAAATCTTGTTATGGTCAAAACCACGCCAGACTTACCGTTTTTGAGAAAAAATATGTGCATCGCACAATAACATACATATTTTTACATATTTTCAGCTAAAAGTATGGCATAATTTGGTTTATTTTAATTTTCTCGGAAACTAGTAGGCCTAGAATTAAGATTTTTGGTTTAAAATGTTCGTAATGAATGCCTTTACAAATCTTGTTATGGTCAAAACCACGCCAGACTTACCGTTTTTGAGAAAAAATATGTGCATCGCACAATAACATACATATTTTTACATATTTTCAGCTAAAAGTATGGCATAATTTGGTTTATTTTCATTTTCTCGGAAAGTAGTAGGCCTAGAATTAAGATTTTTGGTTTAAAATGTTCGTAATGAATGCCTCTACAAATCTTGTTATGGTCAAAACCACGCCAGACTTACCGTTTTTGAGAAAAAATATGTGCATCGCACAATAACATACATATTTTCAGCTAAAAGTATGGCATAATTTGGTTTATTTTCATTTTCTCGGAAACTAGTAGGCCTAGAATTAAGATTTTTGGTTTAAAATGTTCGTAATGAATGCCTCTACAAATCTTGTTATGGTCAAAACCACGCCAGACTTACCGTTTTTGAGAAAAAATATGTGCATCGCACAATAACATACATATTTTCAGCTAAAAGTATGGCATAATTTGGTTTATTTTCATTTTCTCGGAAACTAGTAGGCCTAGAATTAAGATTTTTGGTTTAAAATGTTCGTAATGAATGCCTCTACAAATCTTGTTATGGTCAAAACCACGCCAGACTTACCGTTTTTGAGAAAAAATATGTGCATCGCACAATAACATACATATTTTTACATATTTTCAGCTAAAAGTATGGCATAATTTGGTTTATTTTCATTTTCTCGGAAACTAGTAGGCCTAGAATTAAGATTTTTGGTTTAAAATGTTCGTAATGAATGCCTCTACAAATCTTGTTATGGTCAAAACCACGCCAGACTTACCGTTTTTGAGAAAAAATATGTGCATCGCACAATAACATACATATTTTTACATATTTTCAGCTAAAAGTATGGCATAATTTGGTTTATTTTCATTTTCTCGGAAACTAGTAGGCCTAGAATTAAGATTTTTGGTTTAAAATGTTCGTAATGAATGCCTCTACAAATCTTGTTATGGTCAAAACCACGCCAGACTTACCGTTTTTGAGAAAAAATATGTGCATCGCACAATAACATACATATTTTCAGCTAAAAGTATGGCATAATTTGGTTTATTTTCATTTTCTCGGAAACTAGTAGGCCTAGAATTAAGATTTTTGGTTTAAAATGTTCGTAATGAATGCCTCTACAAATCTTGTTATGGTCAAAACCACGCCAGACTTACCGTTTTTGAGAAAAAATATGTGCATCGCACAATAACATACATATTTTTACATATTTTCAGCTAAAAGTATGGCATAATTTGGTTTATTTTCATTTTCTCGGAAACTAGTAGGCCTAGAATTAAGATTTTTGGTTTAAAATGTTCGTAATGAATGCCTCTACAAATCTTGTTATGGTCAAAACCACGCCAGACTTACCGTTTTTGAGAAAAAATATGTGCATCGCACAATAACATACATATTTTTACATATTTTCAGCTAAAAGTATGGCATAATTTGGTTTATTTTCATTTTCTCGGAAACTAGTAGGCCTAGAATTAAGATTTTTGGTTTAAAATGTTCGTAATGAATGCCTCTACAAATCTTGTTATGGTCAAAACCACGCCAGACTTACCGTTTTTGAGAAAAAATATGTGCATCGCACAATAACATACATATTTTTACATATTTTCAGCTAAAAGTATGGCATAATTTGGTTTATTTTCATTTTCTCGGAAACTAGTAGGCCTAGAATTAAGATTTTTGGTTTAAAATGTTCGTAATGAATGGCTCTACAAATCTTGTTATGGTCAAAACCACGCCAGACTTACCGTTTTTGAGAAAAAATATGTGCATCGCACAATAACATACATATTTTCAGCTAAAAGTATGGCATAATTTGGTTTATTTTAATTTTCTCGGAAACTAGTAGGCCTAGAATTAAGATTTTTGGTTTAAAATGTTCGTAATGAATGCCTCTACAAATCTTGTTACGGTCAAAACCACGCCAGACTTACCGTTTTTGAGAAAAAATATGTGCATCGCACAATAACATACATATTTTTACATATTTTCAGCTAAAAGTATGGCATAATTTGGTTTATTTTCATTTTCTCGGAAACTAGTAGGCCTAGAATTAAGATTTTTGGTTTAAAATGTTCGTAATGAATGCCTCTACAAATCTTGTTATGGTCAAAACCACGCCAGACTTACCGTTTTTGAGAAAAAATATGTGCATCGCACAATAACATACATATTTTTACATATTTTCAGCTAAAAGTATGGCATAATTTGGTTTATTTTCATTTTCTCGGAAACTAGTAGGCCTAGAATTAAGATTTTTGGTTTAAAATGTTCGTAATGAATGCCTTTACAAATCTTGTTATGGTCAAAACCACGCCAGACTTACCGTTTTTGAGAAAAAATATGTGCATCGCACAATAACATACATATTTTTACATATTTTCAGCTAAAAGTATGGCATAATTTGGTTTATTTTCATTTTCTCGGAAAGTAGTAGGCCTAGAATTAAGATTTTTGGTTTAAAATGTTCGTAATGAATGCCTCTACAAATCTTGTTATGGTCAAAACCACGCCAGACTTACCGTTTTTGAGAAAAAATATGTGCATCGCACAATAACATACATATTTTTACATATTTTCAGCTAAAAGTATGGCATAATTTGGTTTATTTTCATTTTCTCGGAAACTAGTAGGCCTAGAATTAAGATTTTTGGTTTAAAATGTTCGTAATGAATGCCTCTACAAATCTTGTTATGGTCAAAACCACGCCAGACTTACCGTTTTTGAGAAAAAATATGTGCATCGCACAATAACATACATATTTTCAGCTAAAAGTATGGCATAATTTGGTTTATTTTCATTTTCTCGGAAACTAGTAGGCCTAGAATTAAGATTTTTGGTTTAAAATGTTCGTAATGAATGCCTCTACAAATCTTGTTGTGGTCAAAACCACGCCAGACTTACCGTTTTTGAGAAAAAATATGTGCATCGCACAATAACATACATATTTTCAGCTAAAAGTATGGCATAATTTGGTTTATTTTCATTTTCTCGGAAAGTAGTAGGCCTAGAATTAAGATTTTTGGTTTAAAATGTTCGTAATGAATGCCTCTACAAATCTTGTTATGGTCAAAACCACGCCAGACTTACCGTTTTTGAGAAAAAATATGTGCATCGCACAATAACATACATATTTTTACATATTTTCAGCTAAAAGTATGGCATAATTTGGTTTATTTTCATTTTCTCGGAAAGTAGTAGGCCTAGAATTAAGATTTTTGGTTTAAAATGTTCGTAATGAATGCCTCTACAAATCTTGTTATGGTCAAAACCACGCCAGACTTACCGTTTTTGAGAAAAAATGTGTGCATCGCACAATAACATACATATTTTCAGCTAAAAGTATGGCATAATTTGGTTTATTTTCATTTTCTCGGAAACTAGTAGGCCTAGAATTAAGATTTTTGGTTTAAAATGTTCGTAATGAATGCCTCTACAAATCTTGTTATGGTCAAAACCACGCCAGACTTACCGTTTTTGAGAAAAAATATGTGCATCGCACAATAACATACATATTTTCAGCTAAAAGTATGGCATAATTTGGTTTATTTTCATTTTCTCGGAAACTAGTAGGCCTAGAATTAAGATTTTTGGTTTAAAATGTTCGTAATGAATGCCTCTACAAATCTTGTTGTGGTCAAAACCACGCCAGACTTACCGTTTTTGAGAAAAAATATGTGCATCGCACAATAACATACATATTTTCAGCTAAAAAGTATGGCATAATTTGGTTTATTTTCATTTCTCGGAAACTAGTAGGCCTAGAATTAAGATTTTTGGTTTAAAATGTTCGTAATGAATGGCTCTACAAATCTTGTTATGGTCAAAACCACGCCAGACTTACCGTTTTTGAGAAAAAATATGTGCATCGCACAATAACATACATATTTTTACATATTTTCAGCTAAAAAGTATGGCATAATTTGGTTTATTTTCATTTTCTCGGAAACTAGTAGGCCTAGAATTAAGATTTTTGGTTTAAAATGTTCGTAATGAATGCCTCTACAAATCTTGTTATGGTCAAAACCACGCCAGACTTACCGTTTTTGAGAAAAAATATGTGCATCGCACAATAACATACATATTTTTTACATATTTTCAGCTAAAAGTATGGCATAATTTGGTTTATTTTCATTTTCTCGGAACTAGTAGGCCTAGAATTAAGATTTTTGGTTTAAAATGTTCGTAATGAATGCCTCTACAAATCTTGTTATGGTCAAAACCACGCCAGACTTACCGTTTTTGAGAAAAAATATGTGCATCGCACAATAACATACATATTTTTTACATATTTTCAGCTAAAAGTATGGCATAATTTGGTTTATTTTCATTTTCTCGGAAACTAGTAGGCCTAGAATTAAGATTTTTGGTTTAAAATGTTCGTAATGAATGCCTCTACAAATCTTGTTATGGTCAAAACCACGCCAGACTTACCGTTTTTGAGAAAAAATATGTGCATCGCACAATAACATACATATTTTCAGCTAAAAGTATGGCATAATTTGGTTTATTTTCATTTTCTCGGAAAGTAGTAGGCCTAGAATTAAGATTTTTGGTTTAAAATGTTCGTAATGAATGCCTCTACAAATCTTGTTATGGTCAAAACCACGCCAGACTTACCGTTTTTGAGAAAAAATATGTGCATCGCACAATAACATACATATTTTCAGCTAAAAGTATTGCATAATTTGGTTTATTTTCATTTTCTCGGAAACTAGTAGGCCTAGAATTAAGATTTTTGGTTTAAAATGTTCGTAATGAATGCCTCTACAAATCTTGTTGTGGTCAAAACCACGCCAGACTTACCGTTTTTGAGAAAAAATATGTGCATCGCACAATAACATACATATTTTCAGCTAAAAGTATGGCATAATTTGGTTTATTTTCATTTTCTCGGAAACTAGTAGGCCTAGAATTAAGATTTTTGGTTTAAAATGTTCGTAATGAATGCCTCTACAAATCTTGTTATGGTCAAAACCACGCCAGACTTACCGTTTTTGAGAAAAAATATGTGCATCGCACAATAACATACATATTTTTACATATTTTCAGCTAAAAGTATGGCATAATTTGGTTTATTTTCATTTTCTCGGAAACTAGTAGGCCTAGAATTAAGATTTTTGGTTTAAAATGTTCGTAATGAATGCCTCTACAAATCTTGTTATGGTCAAAACCACGCCAAACTTACCGTTTTTGAGAAAAAATATGTGCATCGCACAATAACATACATATTTTCAGCTAAAAGTATGGCATAATTTGGTTTATTTTCATTTTCTCGGAAACTAGTAGGCCTAGAATTAAGATTTTTGGTTTAAAATGTTCGTAATGAATGCCTCTACAAATCTTGTTATGGTCAAAACCACGCCAGACTTACCGTTTTTGAGGAAAAAATATGTGCATCGCACAATAACATACATATTTTTACATATTTTCAGCTAAAAGTATGGCATAATTTGTTTATTTTCATTTTCTCGGAAAGTAGTAGGCCTAGAATTAAGATTTTTGGTTTAAAATGTTCGTAATGAATGCCTCTACAAATCTTGTTATGGTCAAAACCACGCCAGACTTTACCGTTTTTGAGAAAAAATATGTGCATCGCACAATAACATACATATTTTCAGCTAAAAGTATGGCATAATTTGGTTTATTTTCATTTTCTCGGAAACTAGTAGGCCTAGAATTAAGATTTTTGGTTTAAAATGTTCGTAATGAATGCCTCTACAAATCTTTGTGTGGTCAAAACCACGCCAGACTTACCGTTTTTGAGAAAAAATATGTGCATCGCACAATAACATACATATTTTCAGCTAAAAGTATGGCATAATTTGGTTTATTTTCATTTTCTCGGAAACTAGTAGGCCTAGAATTAAGATTTTTGGTTTAAAATGTTCGTAATGAATGCCTCTACAAATCTTGTTATGGTCAAAACCACGCCAGACTTACCGTTTTTGAGAAAAAATTTGTGCATCGCACAATAACATACATATTTTCAGCTAAAAGTATGGCATAATTTGGTTATTTTCATTTTCTCGGAAACTAGTAGGCCTAGAATTAAGATTTTTGGTTTAAAATGTTCGTAATGAATGCCTCTACAAATCTTGTTATGGTCAAAACCACGCCAGACTTACCGTTTTTGAGAAAAAATATGTGCATCGCACAATAACATACATATTTTCAGCTAAAAGTATGGCATAATTTGGTTTATTTTCATTTTCTCGGAAACTATTAGGCCTAGAATTAAGATTTTTGGTTTTAAAATGTTCGTAATGAATGCCTCTACAAATCTTGTTTATGGTCAAAACCACGCCAGACTTACCGTTTTTGAGAAAAAATATGTGCATCGCACAATAACATACATATTTTTACATATTTTCAGCTAAAAGTATGGCATAATTGGTTTATTTTCATTTTCTCGGAAACTAGTAGGCCTAGAATTAAGATTTTTGGTTTAAAATGTTCGTAATGAATGCCTCTACAAATCTTGTTATGGTCAAAACCACGCCAGACTTACCGTTTTTGAGAAAAAATATGTGCATCGCACAATAACATACATATTTTCAGCTAAAAGTATGGCATAATTTGGTTTATTTTCATTTTCTCGGAAACTAGTAGGCCTAGAATTAAGATTTTTGGTTTAAAATGTTCGTAATGAATGCCTCTACAAATCTTGTTATGGTCAAAACCACGCCAGACTTACCGTTTTTGAGAAAAAAATATGTGCATCGCACAATAACATACATATTTTTACATATTTTCAGCTAAAAGTATGGCATAATTTGGTTTATTTTCATTTCTCGGAAACTAGTAGGCCTAGAATTAAGATTCTTGGTTTAAATTGTTCGTAATGAATGCCTCTACAAATCTTGTTATGGTCAAAACCACGCAGACTTACCGTTTTTGAGAAAAAATATGTGCATCGCACAATAACATACATATTTTCAGCTAAAAGTATGGCATAATTTGGTTTATTTTCATTTTCTCGGAAACTAGTAGGCCTAGAATTAAGATTTTTGGTTTAAAATGTTCGTAATGAATGCCTCTACAAATCTTGTTATGGTCAAAACCACGCCAGACTTACCGTTTTTGAGAAAAAATATGTGCATCGCACAATAACATACATATTTTCAGCTAAAAGTATGGCATAATTTGTTTTATTTTCATTTTCTCGGAAACTAGTAGGCCTAGAATTAAGATTTTTGGTTTAAAATGTTCGTAATGAATGCCTCTACAAATCTTGTTATGGTCAAAACCACGCCAGACTTACCTTTTTTGAGAAAAAATATGTGCATCGCACAATAACATACATATTTTCAGCTAAAAGTATGGCATAATTTGGTTTATTTTCATTTTCTCGGAAACTAGTAGGCCTAGAATTAAGATTTTGGTTTAAAATGTTCGTAATGAATGCCTCTACAAATCTTGTTGTGGTCAAAACCACGCCAGACTTACCGTTTTTGAGAAAAAATATGTGCATCGCACAATAACATACATATTTTCAGCTAAAAGTATGGCATAATTTGGTTTATTTTCATTTTCTCGGAAACTAGTAGGCCTAGAATTAAGATTTTTGGTTTAAAATGTTCGTAATGAATGCCTCTACAAATCTTGTTATGGTCAAAACCACGCCAGACTTACCGTTTTTGAGAAAAAATATGTGCATCGCACAATAACATACATATTTTCAGCTAAAAGTATGGCATAATTTGGTTTATTTTCATTTTCTCGGAAACTAGTAGGCCTAGAATTAAGATTTTTGGTTTAAAATGTTCGTAATGAATGCCTCTACAAATCTTGTTATGGTCAAAACCACGCCAGACTTACCGTTTTTGAGAAAAAATATGTGCATCGCACAATAACATACATATTTTCAGCTAAAAGTATGGCATAATTTGGTTTATTTTCATTTTTTCGGAAACTATTAGGCCTAGAATTAAGATTTTTGGTTTTAAAATGTTCGTAATGAATGCCTCTACAAATCTTGTTATGGTCAAAACCACGCCAGACTTACCGTTTTTGAGAAAAAATATGTGCATCGCACAATAACATACATATTTTTACATATTTTCAGCTAAAAGTATGGCATAATTTGGTTTATTTTCATTTTCTCGGAAACTAGTAGGCCTAGAATTAAGATTTTTGGTTTAAAATGTTCGTAATGAATGCCTCTACAAATCTTGTTATGGTCAAAACCACGCCAGACTTACCGTTTTTGAGAAAAAATATGTGCATCGCACAATAACATACATATTTTTACATATTTTCAGCTAAAAGTATGGCATAATTTGGTTTATTTTCATTTTCTCGGAAACTAGTAGGCCTAGAATTAAGATTTTTGGTTTAAAATGTTCGTAATGAATGCCTCTACAAATCTTGTTATGGTCAAAACCACGCCAGACTTACCGTTTTTGAGAAAAAATATGTGCATCGCACAATAACATACATATTTTCAGCTAAAAGTATGGCATAATTTGGTTTATTTTCATTTTCTCGGAAACTAGTAGGCCTAGAATTAAGATTTTTGGTTTAAAATGTTCGTAATGAATGCCTCTACAAATCTTGTTATGGTCAAAACCACGCCCAGACTTACCGTTTTTGAGAAAAAATATGTGCATCGCACAATAACATACATATTTTCAGCTAAAAGTATGGCATAATTTGGTTTATTTTAATTTTCTCGGAAACTAGTAGGCCTAGAATTAAGATTTTTGGTTTAAAATGTTCGTAATGAATGCCTCTACAAATCTTGTTGTGGTCAAAAACCACGCGCCAGACTTACCGTTTTTGAGAAAAAATATGTGCATCGCACAATAACATACATATTTTCAGCTAAAAGTATGGCATAATTTGGTTTATTTTCATTTTCTCGGAAACTAGTAGGCCTAGAATTAGATTTTTGGTTTAAAATGTTCGTAATGAATGCCTCTACAAATCTTGTTATGGTCAAAACCACGCCCAGACTTACCGTTTTTGAGAAAAAATATGTGCATCGCACAATAACATACATATTTTTACATATTTTCAGCTAAAAGTATGGCATAATTTGGTTTATTTTAATTTTTTCGGAAACTAGTAGGCCTAGAATTAAGATTTTTGGTTTAAAATGTTCGTAATGAATGCCTCTACAAATCTTGTTATGGTCAAAACCACGCCAGACTTACCGTTTTTGAGAAAAAATATGTGCATCGCACAATAACATACATATTTTTACCATATTTTCAGCTAAAAGTATGGCATAATTTGGTTTATTTTCATTTTCTCGGAAACTAGTAGGCCTAGAATTAAGATTTTTGGTTTAAAATGTTCGTAATGAATGCCTCGTAATGAATGGGCGCCGTGGCGTAGTGGGTAGGTGCGTCGACTCCTACGCTCGAGGTCGTCGGTTCGAATCTCGAAAAAAACATCAAACATTTTTTCACGGCTCTACCTCTTTCGAGTCACTGACAATGCTCAAAGAGTATAACTGTCTAGAAAAAGCTTCTCAAACCCGCCTTTCGGATTCGGCATTAAACTGTAGGTCCCCTCCACTCGTGAGAGAACAATAGCACGCACAACACGAGTTTGTTGCTGAGAAGCTAGGCCCAGGTCCACCTCGGACTGTAGCGCCGCCATTATTATTATTATTATTATTAATGAATGCCTCTACAAATCTTGTTATGGTCAAAACCACGCACAATAACATACATATTTTTACATATTTTCAGCTAAAAGTATGGCATAATTTGGTTTATTTTCATTTTCTCGGAAACTAGTAGGCCTAGAATTAAGATTTTTGGTTTAAAAATGTTCGTAATGAATGCCTCTACAAATCTTGTTATGGTCAAAACCACGCCAGACTTACCGTTTTTTTGAGAAAAAATATGTGCATCGCACAATAACATACATATTTTTACATATTTTCAGCTAAAAGTATGGCATAATTTGGTTTATTTTCATTTTCTCGGAAACTAGTAGGCCTAGAATTAAGATTTTTGGTTTAAAATGTCGCAATGAATGCCTCTACAATTCTTGTTATGGTCAAAACCACGCCAGACTTACCGTTTTTGAGAAAAAATATGTGCATCGCACAATAACATACATATTTTTACATATTTTCAGCTAAAAGTATGGCATAATTTGGTTTATTTTAATTTTCTCGGAAACTAGTAGGCCTAGAATTAAGATTTTTGTTTTAAAATGTTCGTAATGAATGCCTCTACAAATCTTGTTATGGTCAAAACCACGCCAGACTTACCGTTTTTGAGAAAAAATATGTGCATCGCACAATAACATACATATTTTTACATATTTTCAGCTAAAAGTATGGCATAATTTGGTTTATTTTCATTTTCTCGGAAACTAGTAGGCCTAGAATTAAGATTTTTGTTTAAAATGTTCGTAATGAATGCCTCTACAAATCTTGTTATGGTCAAAACCACGCCAGACTTACCGTTTTTGAGAAAAAATATGTGCATCGCACAATAACATACATATTTTTACATATTTTCAGCTAAAAGTATGGCATAATTTGTTTATTTTCATTTTCTCGGAAACTAGTAGGCCTAGAATTAAGATTTTTGGTTTAAAATGTTCGTAATGAATGCCTCTACAAATCTTGTTATGGTCAAAACCACGCCAGACTTACCGTTTTTGAGAAAAAATATGTGCATCGCACAATAACATACATATTTTTACATATTTTCAGCTAAAAGTATGGCATAATTTGGTTTATTTTCATTTTCTCGAAAACTAGTAGGCCTAGAATTAAGATTTTTGGTTTAAAATGTTCGTAATGAATGCCTCTACAATTCTTGTTATGGTCAAAACCACGCCAGACTTACCGTTTTTGAGAAAAAATATGTGCATCGCACAATAACATACATAATTTTCAGCTAAAAGTATGGCATAATTTGGTTTATTTTCATTTTCTCGGAAACTAGTAGGCCTAGAATTAAGATTTTGGTTTAAAATGTTCGTAATGAATGCCTCTACAAATCTTGTTATGGTCAAAACCACGCCAGACTTACCGTTTTTGAGAAAAATATGTGCATCGCACAATAACATACATATTTTACATATTTTCAGCTAAAAGTATGGCATAATTTGGTTTATTTTCATTTT